>VZRX01021837.1:0-33563 GCA_013398075.1 Notiomystis cincta
GGCTGTGGGTGGATCTCTGCGCTGTTTGTGGATCCCCTGGGTATCTGCTGAAGGTTTGATCTGCAGGCCTAGGAGAGAGCTGAGGGATTAGAGCAGCAAGCAGCACACTCAGGAATCACAGGATACTTCAACGTTCAGATTTTACAGAGTTTTCCTATAACCTGTGTGCAAACTAGAAAGCACACCTGGGAAAAGTACAAGGTTCAGCTTTTCATGGGGAATAGCCTGGACCTTAAAAATATTTGCTACAGTTACATAATGGCACAAAATCTGATGTAAAATGAGGATCTTCCATCCACTTAGGATGTAATCCTCACTCCTTGATTATTTTTTGCTGTAGTTCATGTATCATCTACTAACTAGGCCCTTTCCATCTCATCTCTTTACAGCAAAACCACAGCAGATTAGTCAGCTTCAGAGCTCTGTGTTTTGACACACAACACAGGGCCTTCAGGGATCATGTACATATTACTGGAACAATGTCTGATTTTTGGATGTTGTATCTGTTTACTCAGGGCTAGCTATTTAGATTTCTCCCTGAAACTAAGCATTGCATTCAGTGAAAGCATCTCCAGCTTTCAGCTAGAGCCATCATGTTGTCCCTTTCTGAAAGGGAAGAATGCTGAAGTAATGGCAGAAAAAAAAAAACCAAACAAACAAAATAAAACAAAAACAAAACAAACAAACAAACCACAAAAAAACCACAAAAATCAAAACAAAGACCGCAAACAAACAAAAATACAAAATCAACAACAACAAAACCCAAACAAACAACAAAAAACCCCCACAAACCAAACCAAACCCCTCCAAAAAACCCCCAAAAAACAAAAACAGAAGAACAAGCTCATCAAAGCAATATCATGATCTAATCAACTTGTTGGTGAACTGAGGAGTCAGTATGAAACACTGGACAATTCTCAGCTATGCAAATGTCTAAGCACTTTTCCACATACTTAAAATGCATAATTTTGGGGATGGACCTAAATTGCAGTACACAAAAAAAGTTGCTGACTAAAACAAAGCCAAAAAATTTCATTAACTTATTTGAATTTATATAATAGAGATGAAAGTAGATGAGTTAATGCTTTACCTGGCTTTGATCCAGGTAAGGTAAGATCTTAATTAAGATGCTCTACTCCTTCAGTCTAATAAATTACTGACAGACCAGCTCATCTAGAAAACAGGTGACAAGGCCAATAACAGATATCATAGGATCACAGTTACTGAAACTGATAGAGGTCTTATTTCCATGATCATGAAGTTCTACACCTGCAGTCCCCCAAACAGTGATGGAGGACACAGGAAGGCAGAGTTGAGAATGCTTGAAGGTTCAATAATCATGAAAGTTTAAGAATGGTCTTGGTGTATAGGCATAGGATGTTGGTGTAATTCTGAACACAGTTTGACCTGGATGTTGGAAGAAAGCTTATGGTGATGAGGAAATCAGTTCAAATGCTGAAATTTTTACCTTCTCCACAGCTGATGGTTGCTCTGCAGCCATCTTTGTCACAGATATACAGACTAAAGACTTGTTTTAGAAAAATATCCTTGACAGATGGCTGAATACTGTAGCTGTATTTGAAAGTATTTGAAACAGCAAAGAAAATACAAGTTAACTACAAAAAATTAATGAAGGAAGGGAATCTGTCAGTGAAAGGAAAAAAAGTCTGCTAGGTATTTACAATGGATTGTCAAAATATTTTAATATGATCTGTGCAGGGGAAAAGTGGCAAAATACCAGCAAATTCCATTGTTAGAGGAGACAAGTGAGGTCCAAAGCACTAAAACCAAATGCAGGATAGGCACGACGTGCTGTGGTTCCTAGGCCTGAAGGATGAGCACACACCCCCAGAAGGGAGCAGACAAGCAAGGGTTAATCAAGTGTGGTTTTGTTGCTGCATCAAGGCAGTCCAAGAGTCCAGCAGACCCTACAGGGAGGAGAGGAGGAGCTGCTGCATGAATTGGGATTCTACTGGGCTTCAGGTTCCTCTTGCTCACCAAAGCAGATCACCATAACAGCAGGTGAGTGCCCAATACTCATATCAGACCCCCCTTCTCTAACCCTCCTTTCCACCCTGAAGGCAGAAGAGAAGGAAGTTCACTCTCTCCTTAGCTTAGCTTCCACTGCAAAGGAGCCAGGGGAAACAGAAACTTGTAAGCTCTTCCTTTCTAAAAGGAGAAAAGCACAATGCAACTACTGAAATCAGCTTTTTCTGCAGTATTTAAGAGGTGTATTAACCCTTGATATTACAGGGTATCAGCCTGCCTGTGTCTTAAATGCTATGCTTGCTACAAGGTACACTAAACTATTCCCTCTTTCACTGCTCATGCCACAAATCTGCAGCTGAGACAACAGACAGCTACAATTTTTAAGCTAATGAGGTAAAACTATTAGTCAAGAGCCACTGATGCAGTGAAACTGCTGTGAGTGCCTCCTGGGTCACTAGTCCTGCTGTTTCAGGCAACCATGCTTCTCTAAATGATCCATCCAACAACCAGCTGGTTTGGTGCCATTTTGCTGTGCCAAAAGCATCACAAAAGCAACCATTAGGCAGGAGTCTTCTAATCTGGCACCACACTTATTTGCACCTGCATGCTCTTGGGCCATCTCTTACCAGTTCCTTTCATTTTCTTCCTTTCTCAGTTATTCTGAATGGTTTGCAGTCCACAATCCAGCACTCATTGCACTAAACTAGGCAGTCTCAACAAGACTAGCTTCTCCTCATCCATCAGATCTGTTCCCTAGAATACCTCAACAGCTCTTCTCCTCATTTATCTTTACCCTGCACTCTTGGTGATGGTTTACCAAAACTTACACACCATATTTGAGATGACAATCTCAGATGTTAATAGAACTGCACCAATCCTTTCCACACCTCTCTAAAAGCATCACTTAGGCTCAATGATCATATCCCTAAGTTTTCACTGAAAAATTGCATCGTAAGAGATGTTCCCATCCCAAGAATTCATCAGATCACTTGGGTCATTTAGCAAAATCCTCCACATTTATGCCCACAGAGCTCCAGCTCAATGAGATCTTTTCTGTCTCCCTCAGCCATAAATAAGGGAGTTCTTTCCACCAACAGCACAGCTGTCCCAGGCTCACTACGTGGCCAGCTGGCACTTCCAGTGGGCTGAATGAAGACAACCTTTGGTGCTGTGGGACAGGAGGATGTCCTGGACATGGTACAATATGAAAACTGCATGATGTTGGATGTAGAGGGGGAAAATATACAGCTTTCTTTCCTACACAGTCAGCACCAGATAATTATTCACAATGAAGATAAAGGGCCAGTGGCACAGCAGTAATTTCTGCCTGTGATCAAGACTCTCTGCCCTGAAAATAGTCATCATTGCTCTTCAGCAACAGGGGAAATGTTTATTTAATTCATGTAAGAAGAGTAACTTATCACAATCAATAAGCTTTTTTCACAAATGAAAGAGATAAATGTGACTCCATGTCTACAGCAAATTCTGCTGTTCTTATTAAATTTTTTGCATGTTTCAACTTGGTTTTTCAGAGGAAAAAAGCACCACCATATTACCAGAAGTTCTTTCTATCCCATGCAGCTGTGCCACGATTGAGCATCCTGATTTTGTTTAGGGCAGATTTAGAGTTTTCTCAGTAGCTGGTGCAGCACTGTGTTTCTTGGATTCAGTGTGAGAATGATGCTGATAACACACCAATGTTTTGGTTGTTGCTAAGTAGTGCTGAGTCAGGGACTCCTCAGTTTCCCAAGCTCTGCTGGAGGAGAAGTGCAAGAGGAGCTGGGGTGAAGCACAGAGGGGACATATTCCATCCCACAGAACTCCTGCTCACTATGGAATCTGGTGAAGCTGTCCAGGAGCAGAAGAATCCAGAAGGAGAGCACTGACCTCTTTTGAATAGTACATCACTTATTTTTATTGTGTTTTATTCTCCCTTTCCACATTTTCATTATAATTATTATTGTTAGTAGTAGCAGTACCATATTTACTTTATTTAAATTATTAAACTCTTCCTATCCCAACCCACAGATTTCACCATTTTTCTGATTCTCCCAAGGAGAGAGAGAGAGAGAGCAGCTTCAAGGTACTTAGTTAGCTAGAGCTAAACCTCATCATGAAGGGTACAAGCATTCCTATCCACTGCATGTGCAAGGGAATGGTTCTGTAGCCATCTCACAAGAAACTAGTGCAGTACCTTCAATTCCTGCCTCTCTATCAGAAACAGACCACTACCAGCTTGGGAAGTTCAAGGGAATTTCAACAAACAGCAGCAGAAAAATCTGCCTTCAGTAGGCTTGATGACAGTGCTGGGGAATACAATTTCCTAAGGAAATGCAATTATTTAGTACCTCATGTAAACAGACTCCACAGCATCCAGTGTAGCTGGTGGCAAGTACCAAGCACTTGCTAACCAGTGAGGAAGGAGCTCATTCCCACTGTATTTATCCACTTGTGGAACAGTGACTCTACAGCTGTTTCCTCAGTCTGGATGCCAGGGCTTTGGTAGCCCACACCACACGTGAATTAGTTCAAGGTAATGCTGGAAGTAAATGCAAATAAAACAGCATCCACTTCACACAGGGAGGACTCAAAGCATGCTACCTTAGAAATTAACTATCAGCCACTTCAGAAGGGGTTTCCCCAAAAACAAGCTCTAGAGAGCTTTACATGGTCAGGCTCTTATCTGTGTTGGTCAGACTTTCAGGTCAAACTGGCTAAAAATCCAATGAACTCACCAAAACATTAAAGTTCTGTTCCTATTTTGCTTGCATAGGTGCAATATCTGTAAAGACAAAACTGTTTCATCCCTCTGAAGTTTTTATATGGGCAGTCTAGAGTAAAATATTTCTGCACAGATGTCTGTTAATCATTTAGTTAAGCTCCCAGCTGAGGCAGAGTAGAGGGACACCAAACAAGCAAGTTGCAGACACTGCTCATTTGCCACTTCGTGCATCAAGTGAAACTCTGAAGCCCAAGAATTTTACTAAACAGTTCTAAACTTTAATAGGAAGTGGGTTTCTCCTCTAAATTTACAAGAGCACACTCTCAACAAAGCAGCAGCAAATATAGTTGAGGAGATTCAGTGAATAACTGAGTTCTCACAGACTGACTAGCTGTTCACTCCTGCAAGTACAGACTCTGCTTTGGTACTGATCCAGACAGGAAGAGACCAGGATGGATTGACTTTGACAAATGTAAGTTATTCAACATATGCTGGCAGGAAATGTTTACATCAGTCAACCACAATTCTGCCAGGACCGCTAAACATCTTGTCAGTCTACACCACAAATGTAGATAACACAAGGCAAAACAGAATCCTGAGGAACAAATTTGAATAGATGGCTCTAATTGGAACAGTATTTTCAAAACCTAGGCAACAAATGCTCAGGCAGTTGATGTTCCCTCACTGCTCACCCCTTCCTGTCTTCTCCTAGGGGAGAAGCCTAGAGCCACATGAGTGTGGCTGGGTCACTATTCCCTCCCAGCTGGGTCACTATTCCCTACCAGCTGGGTCACTATTCCCTACCAGCCCCATCATCCATGCTGGAGGTGTGGCTTCAGGGAAGGGAGAAATTGAACACACTCCAGAAGTGGCACCGTTCCGTTCCTGTTTTTCTTCAGGGACGTTGCCAGCAGTCAGTGCCGTGGACTCTGCCCCTCTCACACCACTGCCTATCCCTTTTTTCCCATCCCTCGAGGAAGTTTGTCCATCCTTGGTCTCCATTGGCTCAGGGAAGGAGAGCACCAGCTGCAGGAACATCCACCCCCTTGTCTTTGTCCCAGGAAGAATTGTGTGCCACTGCCAGGCTGAGGGAACCACCTTGTCTTTGTGGTTCAATGTAGAGCTGGGTTGGGGTGCTGAGCACCTCCTTGTGTATAAATCTCCCTGTATTTTCCATACTTTCATTATTAATATTGCTGCTATTGTTGTTTGTTTCTTGTGCCTTTGCAGGCTGTTTTCATTAAATTGTTATTTCGACCCACAGTCTCTGCCTTTGCCCCTGTCTCAGCAGAGGGGCTGAGGAGAGAGGGGAGCTCTTCCTTTAGAGTTTGATTCCCAGCTGATGTTAAACCACCACACTGACCAGAGCAGATTCCAGGTCTATGGAGCTGTAATCTCCCAAACAGGACAGGGTGCTAAATGCTGACAATGCCATTTCAGGATCAGGTCTCTGCCATCATCAGCAAGTGACCCAAGGCCTCTGTCCCACACAATTGAATGAACTGCCTACAGGTGCTATCTTTAAATAGGAAGTACTCGAGGTTAATGGCTGGCTGTATCTGCTGACAGCCTTTTCTTAAAAAAACATGCATAATGCATGATAAGCAGTGTTCAGAGGGAGACAAAAATAGCTCTGTATCAAAGAGGCTGGTTCCTTATTTGCCTCCAAGGGCAAAGGAACATGCTGGTCTTGCATGTAAGCAAATCACTTTTTCTTCTGAAAAGATGTTTCATCAAGTCTCCTACAGATAAACATCTGCCAACATCAATATCCACTGCAAAACAAGAAAACCTCCCTAACCAGAGGGTATAATATAACTTACTTCCAATTAAAGGTCTCTCTTCAAAATAATAATAATAATAATGTATTTCCTTATGTGACTATTTCCTGAGACTCCAAAAAACCTTAAAGATTGTCATCCAGCTGTTCTACATCTCAATAAATCTATGTGACAAGGTGATGCCAGAGTGTGACATCACTCATGAGATGAGTAAGGGAAGCCATCAGAGCTCTGGCCAGAAATATGACAGAAACTTCAAGAAATGTAGCAAGCAGGTGAGCTCAGTCCTCTGGCTGCTGTTTCTTAGGGAAGAATGATGAGACTCAGGATCTGAAGGTGGTTTGGAAATTAGGTAAATGCCAGTAAGAATCTGACCAGAAAACAGGACTTATCCAACCCAAAGCAGACAAGGACAGAGTCAGCTTTTGGAGTCTCCAGGGAAATGGTGCATTGTGCCATTGTCCAA
The DNA here is from genome assembly GCA_013398075.1 of Notiomystis cincta. Lineage (NCBI taxonomy): Eukaryota > Metazoa > Chordata > Aves > Passeriformes > Notiomystidae > Notiomystis > Notiomystis cincta. The sequence continues at coordinate 6,959 of VZRX01021837.1, forward strand.
AAATACAAAGACATGATCCATGTGGAAACTCTGATAAGGAACTGTATATACTGATAGGCCAGCACCACCAGGAAGTGATGAACTCAGGGATACAAATCCACAGAGCAATAAATCTGAGTCACAACCATTTGAAAATGAGCCTCAAACACCCTGCTTTCTGCATCCAATTGTCTTACCCAGCCAGACACTTAGACTGAATTTAAACTTCCAGCTGAAGCCTGGTGCTGTTGAGGGTCAGATCCATTCTTCAACAGCCAGCTTAAAATGTTTTTTACAGAATTAGACAACCAGGTACTGCTTCTTACAGTGACTCGTTTTCAGGTCTTGGGGTTCTGCTGGCCTGACAAATTGAGTGTGTCCCTCAATAAAGGCAGAGATTTTTGTTAAGGCTGAGTGCAACTCTACCCATGGCTTCACATCCTGGTACAGCACCCAAGACAAGACTTTCTCTAACACTGCTCAGTTAACTCTGGTTATGTATTCAGTTTGCACAGAACATACCTCTATGAAAGCAGGTGTTCCTTTAGCATTACAGTGCTCCTCAAAAGCTCTTTGGGGAGGAACCAGGACTTCTACCCCAGGAAGAGCACAGCAAGGCAGCTGGTGGATGACAAGAACTTGGGTAACTGTAGAGAACCCCACAAAAAAATCTTCAATGAATGGCCCTCACAGACAGAAGGAAAAAGCACGTGATATGAGTAGCAAGATGTCCCAAATAAAGGTGCTAGCCAAACCAAAGCTGCAAATCCTAGTGATAAAGGGTAAAAGGAAAGAGAATCAGTTGTGTTCTGTTTGCTTTTGTACAGGCTTTAACCAGATATGTATTTCTAAGGGTAACACTCCCCACCCTACCACCTGTGCCAAATGATGACATAACACTGTAAACCTTTATAGAGTAATTCTGCATTTTGTCAGATATCTTGGCTAAAACAACTGTGACCAAAAAGGTATGTCTTTGCCAAAGGAAAAAAACAGTTTATTGGGATTTTTGGTGGGAGTAGGACAGCTGTGGACAAGGGTGAAAGCAAACTCAACTTTTCAAAGAGTTGTGTCAAGATATCTCCAAGGCTCTTAAAGAAGTATAGCTGTTACAAATAAAAGGCAGCAGCCTTCAAGCATTAATAACCCACTGAAAGATAAACAGCAAAGTAGGAAGGAAAGCATTTTTCATGATAAAAGAGGTTCACTAGTGTGGTCCCAGTTGGACCTGTGTTGGAACATACATTATTCAAAGTATTCAGAAGTGATCTAAAAAATGCTGTGAGGAATAAAGAACGACTAAGAATAGAGTGTTATATTTTCTGTATAAATTCACGTAGCAAATCTTATCTTGAGCCTTTCCAGTTCTCCTCATTTCAAAATGAGTGTAACAGAACTAAGCCAGCACAGGAAAGGCAACAAGAATGAAAGATGTGTATCATTTCCTGCATGAGGCCAGATTAGAGACTGGAAACATATCATCTAGAGAGAAAAGGATATGAGAATTTTACACCATCAACAGCTTCCACAAGGCACAACTGGTCTTTTCTAATTTTGCTGTATGCATTTTATCTGTTATCACAGAAGGCTTAAAAATTCACAAAGTGCTTTTTGATACTATTTATAACTTCACTAGAATGTACTGTCATAAAAGGTTGTGAATATCAAAGACATAGGTTTTTTTCCTCCTCCATGACTGCCTAAATACCATCTCTGCATATTCTGTCCTGAGAAGCAGATTAAAGAAACCAATCTTTTACCAAGGTCCTATATAGCTTGGTCCAAATCACCAAAATCAACATCCATTAACTGATACCACTGGAAGCTCCTACATTAAATGGAGCAGTGGAAACTGGAGCTCACAAACAACCTCCCAGCAAGGTCAGCACAAACACACCAGGGCCTCACCTTGAGGCTGTGGGTTTCTCTGGAGCTGGGTGTGGATGGCTGCTTGCAAAGTCACCTTGGCTCTGACTTAGACACAATTTCCAAAGGCTCCCTGAACAACAGAGAACCCTACATCTGACAGTTATTTCTCTTTTTTCCCCCCCTAATCTTTAGCAGTACTTCAGGGTCGAGCTGCAATTAGAGGAGAGATTGTTTGAGGAGGAGACACTAGTGATTACTATAGAAAAAATGTACTTACCCTCACAGCAACTTCACCTAAAAACCCTCCAGGAGCATTCCACACTTCCAAGGCGTACTTACTTCTGCTGCTGCAAATATTAATAAGCTAGGAGCCAAAAGCAGCTTTATTCATGGAGCATGGTAGAGGAACAGTGCTTTCATCTTTTCCAGCTGAGCAGGACAGGTGCCTGTATTCAGCCTAACAGAAAACACATGGGCCTGATGCAGAGGAGCCTCTTCTCTCAAGAGCTTCTCTCCAGAAGGGAGATAGTCCCAGCACAGCAGTCTCCTCTATTCTGTGCTCAAAGACAGGAGCAAAGAGGTAAAAAGGTCACTCTGTTCCTAGGTCAACAACAAGCTGCTTGAATATCACCACTTGCCTCTTGAATGAGGAGCATGAGACAGTTGGGAGTTTTTAATTTTTTCCACTACCCAAGTGCTTTGACACAAATATCTAGAAATATTTCAGCCCACCTGGGGACCACCTCTGCCCTTGACTCTTTATTGTTCAGTTTATGTCAATATTTCCTCTTCCTTCAGCAAGAAATCCACTTGCCTTGGCACAATGGAGAGCTTGGTGAAACATTGCACACTTCAATATCCTTTTCAGCACAAATTGTGTGGCAAAGGCTTTACAAATTTGACGTGCTACTTTCAGAACACTGCCAGCCAGCCCTAGTAACACAGCTAAATTCCTTTTGCAAATTAATTTCTATAGTGGGTAAGAAGCCACTCGCCTAGAACTTGTCACCCTTCTCACTGCCATTTTCCAAGCTGCTCTTCCCCAAGTTTTATTTTTTATAGATACACACGCTGCAGTCATTCACCCAACTTCAAACAAGCTCTGTGGGGTATTTGTGCAGCCTTCCCAGAGGGATTCTTTGCCCCAGTTCCAGTGTCCCTCCTCTTACAAGTCCTGTACAGTCAGAGAAAGCCTTTTCCAGATCCTGGTGCTGAATTACAGCAGCATTAACACAGACACATGCATAAGCTTCTCTTACACAAAATCCCTCATAAATCTAAAGCAGCCAACACAGGAGACAAGGATTGAGGGCTGGCTGGCCCTTAAGGCTGGGTCTGACCACACCAAATTTGACACTTGTCATTGCAACACACATCAAAGCACACCCACAGAGGAGCCTTTCCCCTCCCAGCTGACACAAAGCATGGGCAGCTGTGACCTCTTTTGTGATCTCTTTTACCCAAAGGTGTCCTGGCACACATCAGGGCACAGGGAGACACTGCTGGAAATGATGATTTGGCTGGATTTAGACAGCACTGTCTCCCATTAAGTCATGGGCTCCATGACCACTCCAAAGTCTGTTATCTACTGTAATGCTAAAGGTACATCACACCTCCCCTCCCTGAACAGACAGCTGGAAGCAGCAGTGTCCACACCTAAGGCAGGGCTGGTGTCCTCTGCAGCAGCTCTCAGGATTGTAAACATCACAAAACATAACTTCAGAAAAGGACCCTTCATTTTAAAGCCTTTTTTTCATCTGAATAAAGGTAATTTTCCCTTTAAATAAATAAAAGAAAATCAGGAATGATGCAAGAGAAATTCCATACTACATTCTGTGGTATAACAGCAGCTTACCCATCCAGTTAACAGTGTTGTACCAACAGGTAACTGCAGAGGATATTGAACAGCATGGTCACTTCTAGGGATAAGAGCTGGGCTACCAGCAAACCTAGCTGTAAACCTGCCTTTGTGTCATTATTTCACTGCATGGCTAACCCAGCAGCTTGCATTGGGTTTACTGCAACCAGCCAGATAACAGCAGCAACAAAAAGAGACAACATGGCCTTTCATTCTTGCTTACTTCAAATTCCCGTTGTTACCCACTGCCACTCACCTCCTGAAGGCTCCACGCCTGCCTCTGGCAGCCAGTGCCAGCCCAAGGGCACCACACGAGCCTGCAACCAGGTCTGAACCTCCTGAGACACCTTTCTTTACCAAAACATCTTTCTTTATCAAGCCAGCTTCCAGCACAGATCATTGCAGCAAACCTGACACAGTGCAGCAGGTCAGGGGAAAATGTCTGTGAGTGAGAGGTGCATCAGATGTGGATTTGTTTGCTATTCCTGTGGCCCACAGGAATATTCCCTTCCAGCTCCAGGAAGCAGCTAGGCTCTGTTTCCAAGTCTGCCCCACTAGGACAGGCTGCAAACCCAGGGTTTTGATGTCACCACTCTCCCAGAAAACCTCTCGTGTGATTTACGGTATTTGTAAAACACATAATGAAATAAATTCTTGTATTTTTGCTCCATACATCTAATAAAGTGTAAGAAAAGCCTGTAACCCCAGCACAACAGCAGGAAATCTAATTGCCTCCACTTGCTGCTCCAGTTATAGACATTACATGAAAGCAGTTAGGAAATGCATCTTTTCCTTGACTGAATTTTCAGCCCAGAGTTTCTAACTCACCAGTTACTCTCCCTTCCTGCCCCAGCCAGTACCTCACGCATCTGGCACTTGGGAAAGATTATTCCTTACTCTCTAAATACCTTTCTGTGGCCTCCAAAGAGACAAAATGAGCCCTGCAGAACCCTGCCACAAATGCCAACCAGTGCTGGTTCCTCCTTGCTGCCCCCAGCTCGGCACAATCAATCCCTGACTCCTGGTAGGATTCCTTGGGCCTGTAAAAAACACCACAATTTGGGTTATTGGTCATTTATATGGCATAACACACCAGCTTTCAGAGCCAGGAGTGAGAGTACAGATAGAGATGAACTTTGTGAGGGCTGCAAACCACTCTGGGGGGTTTGAAGGGCAGCATTTCTGAGTTTCATTTCCTGATCTCATGCCCAGCCTCCCAGTGTGACAGCAATCCCTCACAGAGGGGCAGGACCTGCCAGGGATTGTTACCTGATGCCATGAAATAATATTTTTAAAATTACAGCAGCAGCCACTCGTGCTAGGGAAACTATAAAATTTCCACTTAATGCATGTTAATTGGATTATTATTTTAAAGTCATGCTCACTGCCCCCACATTAATAACAAATGAGCTCTCTCTAATGATTATTAGAGTAACTCCCATGCAAATTAATGGTTAGGCCATTAACACTGTGCAGCTGAATTGCCATTAATTCTCACAATTGAGCAAATCAGCTAATAAAGTGACAATAAAAAAGGGAAATGCCTTTATGCATTACTGAACTCCTTCACTCATACCAAAGGCATACAACAAAGGATTGTTAAGCACTTCTTCCTCTTATGAAATGTTAAACTGAAATTTTTCGTTGTAATCTGGAAGGAAAGAAAATGACTACAAAAAGCTGCATTTGTAAGTCTTGTGTGTTTGTAGGTAGTGCTAAAGTGCAATCTTTTAACCACTGCTCATAGGGTTTAGTGTAAAACAGGCACAGGCACAGTCAGAATAACTCAAAATTTTAGAAATAATTGTTCTACATGCAACAGCACCAAATCATAGCTGTCACCTGATAACCAGTGCAGGATTTTTTACATGTGTAGGACTTCTAAATAGGATTTTTTACATGTGTAGGACTTTTAAATCAACACAAACTATGCTTTCCAAAGGGATGTGAGCTAATCACTCCTTGCAATATATTGAGAGTATACTACTGCACATTTATGAGCAGAGGAATTGAGTTGCTAAAATTGCATGAATACATTATAATAAAAGTAGAAAACCTCTTCCTTGCTAGGCCCCCCTCACCTTTCTGACCCACTTAACAATCATTTCCCACCCATTCTGTAGTCACTCAGTAATTCACTAAAACCCAAGCATAGCTCACAGCCATCATTTAAACCTTGGAGCTTCTCAAACTTGCTTTGGACTGAGCTTTCCCACCTTCCTAATCACAGGCACTGGAAAATGTAATGCACTCATAGGTAGGGGAGACCTTTCCCTCCACCCTCACCTTCAACCCAGTTCTCTCTAATCTCAGGTTTAGATCATAATTTTTGTATTCTGGATATAGTTGCTTTCATTATCAAGCACGCCCCATTATCTTTATATTTCTACATTATGAAAACTAGGATTTGCCAGAAAAATGCAGGTTGCACTGCAGAAACCAATATCCATTAGTTTTCCAGGTAGAATACCCATGAATAAGAAGATATAAAAGTTGCATAGCTCTGGATAAGATTATGATGCTCCTTGGTGCAGAAGGAGTGAAGATCTCCCTGAGTAACTTAAATGATCACATTGCTCACAGCAGCAAAACTGCATCATTTGACATTAATACCCTTGATGTTGATATTAAAATCACCCAACTGATGTAATTGAGAATGTTCAGTACCTCCTTCAGCAATGATGAGTAGCAGTGGTCAACATTTGCTAGTGACTTTCTAAGAGCTGTGTTTCTGGCTGGATTAAGCCCAGTGTTGCAATTTCAGTTCACTCTATAAATGCAGACAAAACCATTGCCAGCTGGGTAAATCAGTGAACTCTCTGCACCCCTTATCACATTTAGCACAGCCAGCAGTTTGCAAGACCAGGAATAAAATAAGACCAGCTTCCTAACTAGTACCCACACCAGCAGAATAACAGACATGCTTTATAAACTCCATCTGGGCACCAAAAAAAAAATACCAGGAAAATAACCTCAACAACATTAAGTGGAAATGTATAAATGTCTTATTTGTGTGGCATACTGGAATTCATTCAAATCATACAGTGGCAGCTGTGGCTTAATCCATTTATCCCCTGTTTCATCAAGGCATTTCAGAGGACTGTCCAACTTACCTTCAGCCCTCAAGGAGCTTAGTGCTAAACAAAAATACCCTCATTATCTGTTTGTATGTGATTGCTCATTTGAGGTTTTATTTCTTCCCTTTACAGAGAGCATTGACTGAAATAAACTGCAAGTACCACACCTTTTTAGTCCCACAGCTGCAACAGTGTCTTCTGCTTTCTTCATGGAAAATCAGGAACTCTGCTCCAAGCACAACTTGACTGCTCAAAGCTGCAAACAAGTCAAAACCACAGCAGCTCTTCATCACTGTGACTGCCTTTCTCCACCTGGGAACAAGCAGCAGCCACCTGGGCATCAAGAGTCACACACTGTGAGGTGTAAAACACCTTCACTGCTCCACAGGAGTGCAAAAGCTGAAAAGCATCAAGCACTGTACCAAAAATTGCAGAGCTTCAACCACAGCTCCTGTTATCCTGCCTGTAACAAAGATGTTCAGGGTGCAGTGAATATCACCTGTTTGCCCTGGGCCAAGCCAAACCACTCCTCTGGCTTCAGCAGGGCTCACTTCAAACACAGAAAAAGGGCATCCCCAGCCCAGCCCTGCCCTCTCCCTCGGGGATAACTCAGCAAGAGCCCCCAGACACCTGATGCTCCTCTCCCACTTTAGCCTCGCTGCCACACCTCCAGAAGTGTCATCTTGGGAGTTTTCAGCCTCAGAGCTGTGCCAGAGTGAGGACAAAGCAGCCACAAAGTGACACCAAAACCAGCCAGGCTAAAATATATTTATAGCTGCCTTTATGTAGAAGTTCTGCCAAGTCAGTTTGGTGATAATCTTCCAGGGAGTTACCAGATTTGATAGCCTCTATTATCACTTTATTTCCAGTATTTGGGTTATTTCTTTTACATGTGCCATAATTTTAAGGCTTTGAATATACAGTCTCAGTCATCTTGGAGCTAATTAGTGTTTTTCTTAAGTGTTTTAACAAATTTTCTGCATTCTGGTGTGTAGACTGGTGTTCTCTGTCTACTGTTTCTCTCATAATTGCTTTGGGAACTATTCCTTGTCCCTTAGGGGTGACTACCCACCCACAGGGGTGAAATCTAGCTTGTGATGCTTCAGTTAATTGACAATCTATATTCTGGCTTAACCTCTGTAGGCTAATCTCTCGTGGTGGGAACAAAGCCTGGGTGCCTTTTCCTGCAGCCTCTTCAGCCACCCTGGCAGCCAAGGCATTTCCTCATTTTCCCCTGTTCTGTCTGGGGTGCTCTGCAGAGCAGGATTGCAACTTCAGCTGGTTTCTGTACTGCCTCCAGTGAATGTAATATTGGTGTCCTGTGCTTGACCAAAGCATCAAGTGCTGATAGCAAACCTCCCTCCCTCCCTCCAGACTGCTCTGTGGGATGCACACTACCTCAAAAATAAATTTAGAATCAGTCCAGGTGTTTATTTTCTTCCTCTCACTCATTGGATCTGGGCTCAGTTCCAGTGCCCAGGTGAAGGCAGCCAGCTCAGGCTTCTGTGCTGAAACACCTGACCTGAGACCCTTCGATTCAGTTCCCTCCCTCTGGGTGGTCAGCACATATCCTGACATGAGTTTTCCACTGCAAACAAAGCTGCCTCCAGCTGTGTGTCATCCCCAGGCTGTGCTTTAAACCCAGTCAGCTGGAACAAACTCGACAATCAGGTTCTGGAGGACTTCCCCCTTTGGTGGCCAGCAGCAACATAAAGGATCAGCAGAGTGCTTTGAGGGTGATGTTGTCCTGCTCCAAGAGCATCCCTTGGTACTCGAGCCTGGGCTGGGGTTCAGCCAGTGCCCCCCCTGTGTTCCCAGCCTGTCTGTGCCACAGGCAGCACACAGCCCCTCCTGCTTTGTCCCAGAGCCAATTTGGGAGCTTCCTGAGTGGAGGGCACCAGGCTGTGACTGCTCACAAGCAGCTCAGCCCTCCTTGGAGCTGTTTGAGGTGCGCAGCTCCTCTCTGCTCCCCTGGGGACTGCTGGAACTCCCAAGGCGCTGTTTTGCCACTCATGAGTGAATAATTCAGAAGATCTCGTGCAGTCTTGACAAGTCTAAAGCTGAGCCCTCATTAGTGCTTTCTTGAGCTGTTTGAAGGCAGCCTGAGCCTGACCAATCCATTTAATAAAATGTTTATGGGTGGTTTTTAATAGTCCGGAATTCCCGATCCACCACCTGAGTGCTCCAAGGAAGGCACACAGTCCTCCTACACTTCTCTCTGGGGTCTGGCACACAGCTTTTTAGTCCTTCTGGGCTTAGTTTCACTTGGCCTCAGAGAATTTCAAACCCCAAGAAGGTCACAGTCTCCTTCATCACTTGGGCCTTCCTCCTCAATGCCCTGTAACCATTTAATCCTAAAAAGTTTAACAATTCAGCAGTTAGGGCTCAGAACTGTTCTTTAGGTTTGGAAAAGATCATCAACATATTGTAACCCAGCCCCTTGCAGATTCCACTCTTCTGATTCTCACAAATTGTGGGGCTATTTCCAAATCCTTCTGGATCCAGTCCAAGTCAGGGGAGTCTTTCTTCCTCACTGTAGCTTTTCCCACTCGAATACAAACCATTCCTGGATGGCACAGCTTAGAGGGATGCAGAAATAAAGATGTATGATCTTTCCCTTGAAGTACTTGTGCAAAATTTACATTCAAAAAGTACAATTTCTCAGGTCAGAGAGAGGCAGAAATTAAATGCTCTTGGTTAAGAAGTGCCATCTAATCAAACTACTCCATTTTTCTAATACAACTTCTGATGCAACCAGTAGTTAGTTGGTGCTTTGAGTTTAGCTGAGTGTGTAAGGTCACATCATCCTGCTGATTTTCACTGCACTGTCCACCTCAAACCTGGTCTAGCTTTCAGAAATTAGGGGAGATTGCCTGCATAAGTGATAATCACTGAATTAACATTTTTGTGATCAAGGCAAACCTGCACAATCCAGCACCTCTGTTCTGTCTTTCTTGCTTTACAGGTGATAACTACTTCTACTACTGGAAATATTTTTATTTATATATGTGTGTGTGTGTGTATGTGTGTTTATATATATATATATATAAAATCTCCCCACAGCCAGGCAGTCCTATTAAGCTGACATTCAAGTTTTAAGATTCCTACATCTCAGAAGTAAATTTACTCTGGCAAAGCCAGCCTAACTGCTCTGAGTATTCTGCATGTTTCAGACCTCTTTGGCTGCTTGAATCTTTTGAGTGAAAACCAACAGCTTTCTTTGAGCCTGAAATATGTGAGGGAAAAGCAGCATGTAAAGTTTTCTGTCCTTCTGTAAGATTAAGATCAAATTTCATACCCAGATCTGGCTTACCACGGTGCCTCTCTACTCAAAATTCAACGTTGCTTTTAATAAAGTAATGCCATGAAAGATAACTGAACCCTTTCTAACCATGACTTGCATCTTGATAAATACCCCAATGTCAAAATCTTCCTAAGCAGGGGGTGGAAGAAGTTTCCTGGAAAATGCTGGTTTGCTCCTGATGATCACTTTGCTCTGCAGCAAACAGCTCATGGCTGCAGGGTTGGAGATGATTGCAAGTCTCCAAAATTGCCCTGCTTTGGGACCTCATCTCTGGTATTTTGCAGCTGATGTTTGAATATCCCTCTGCCCTGAACAGCCAGTGGGGAAAGGCAGAATCCTTCTGGGAAGAAGAGGCAAAGCAGGCTTCAAAGCAACTCTGAGGAAAACTTTTTTGGTTTTCCATTCCTTAAAAAGGAAACACAGGGAGATTATTTTATCTTCTCAAACCTGAACTCTAATTTAGCACCAAGATCTGGATGGGCAGAAGTTCTCTCTTTCACAATCCCTTCTTCAATAAAGGCTTGTGTTTGGTATATTTGTTATTTGTGGTAAACTTTTCATTTCCTTCTCACCCCCTCCTAATCAAAGTCAGCATCCAGTTACAGCCCAGCTGAGGAAATAATCAGAATATTCTGTAAATCAGCAATAGTTGGGCCCCTGCCACTAAAACCTGCATGGCTCACAGCAACTGGAACTTTTGCAGTATTTTTTGTGGCTGTCTTGATAGAGAATTTCATAACCTGATGGTATTTTTTTTCTATCTATTGTTGTATTACCATGCCTCAGGTGCACCTAAAAGAAGGAAAAATGAAAAACCCATCAGTGAGGACAGAAGCATAAGACTTCAGGAAGTAAATACCAGTGCTTTCTGTACAAAACATTAAATGCACTTTATTTTGGATTTCAGGAAGCCAGCATGGTGGGGCAATAGCAGGGATTCTCCTGGGAGAACTGGAGGTTTATTCATCACCCAGAATATTTCCCCAAAGCCACAGCAGTGAGAGGAGAAGGCTGAATGCAGTGGTCCCACTAAGAGACAGGAAGTTTGATGTACTCCACCCCAAACTTTTCCCAAAGTTTAAATTTCCTCCTGTTTTGCTGATGAATGAAGTGATTCATAACTCTGTGGGAAAAAATCCAAAACAATAGCAAAAAAACCCTGCTTTTATCTTTTGAAAATTGGTGGATCCAGCTTGAAAATGCATTGCTATTGGAACACTAATGCAACTGAAACATCCAAACACCTTAAAATGAGCTGGTCTTGAGTAAATGCTGTGCTTTGTTAAGGCTTTTTTCAAAAAGGATTCTCTAGCACTTTTACAAAAGGCTAAAACTGGTTTTGGTGAATCTATACTTAGCTGCATTTAATCTGGTTTTAAAACAGTTTAAAGAACATGTCTTTTACTATGCTAACACAGGGTGTGATTATTTTAAACTCAGACAGAAACTGTTTAGGAATGGGAGCCTGATTTCTTATCCCTAATTGGATCTGACCTTCTGGATGAGTTTTCTTCAGACTGCAGTTCCATTGGTGTATAACCTCAGTAACTATTTCATTTTCCTTTTAGAAGCTCTACATAAAGTAAAAACACCTCTCTTTTAACTTTTTTGAATAAGAATCTGACATGCTTGAAAAGACATTGTTTTTAAACATTTACTGGGAAAGTTCAAGGAAAAATACTTAGAAATAGCATGGCCTTAATGGTGATTTCCCATAATAGATTTGTGTGAGGAGATTTTAGCACAGCATTCTAATCAGGAAAAACTTGTCTGAAGGGCAGAGAAAATTGTTGGCAGTTGGCAGTTATCAATAATCAAGGCAAATTTTCACCTGAGCTCCTGTCAAAATCAAATCAGCTTCACAGTCAAGTGGTTATCTGTGGCAAGAAAAGTCCTGTTAATGCTGAAGCAGCTTTGTGGGTGGATGTTGCCTTCTCTGGGCTTTGGCTCAGAGAAATATTGGCCACATTTTAAGCCTTTTAATAGAGATTGTTTGGAGGTTGGGATGTGGCAGAACTAGGTTCAGTGCTCCCAAACTCAATACAATAAACCCCCTTTTACATATATTTCTTAAGTGCTCATTAAATATTGGGCAAAGGTGTTTGTACACAGTATAAATAAGATGTAACTTGACCAGCACCTTTATTTGCAAGTGTGGTAAAAGTATTAGCAAACTCTTTTTCTGGTCCAAAAGTAAGAATTAAATTTATTTTTAAAAATATGCAAGGAGCTGACACCTTAAAGAATGGTAAAACTGAAAGACAGGGGAATGAAATTCTTTTGAGCTGCAGAGAAATATGAAATATTAGCTGCCTTCAATCTGAGAACTGCATTCAAATCTGGTCTGCTCTTGCACCCAACCCACCTGAGTTGCTGCACTCCTGGAATTTTTCAGAGATCAGAACTTTCAAGTTGTCTTAGATCACATCCCTTGCATGCCTTTGTTAGTTTGGTGAGAAAAGGAGGTGATGCTGGAGGAAGGAGTGTTCAGGAGGTCCATTTGCATTCACTTTGCCAGTAGCAGAGCAAACAAATTCTGATAAACTGGCTTGTGCTTGTATAAAAGCCATACCTTTATTCCAAGTGTGCAAGCAAATGTTTTGTTTAAGCCAGATGTTTCTGTGAAGAGAGATTTTCTGAGAAACAAGGGATAGCTTGTTTGGGGAACAAAAGGTCAGCTGAAAAGAGTTCTGAGTGCCAGAAATGGGATACTGATTTTTTTTTTCTATCTAAAATCATTCCTAATGTGCTCTTTCCAACAGGTGACAAGGCTTATTCTGATCACTGTCTGAGGAAAATGAATGAGAGGCGACCAAAAATCTGTAATTTGGAAAATAAAATTCTTCCTTCGGGGAAGAAAAGGTTTTGATTGTGATTAAAGGTGCTTTTACTGGCTGACTGTTCAAGTAGGTGTAATTTCTAATTACTTTAATTATCTCATCAGTATTATAAAGCTGGAACTGTTTCAATCATGTATATAACTGATAAAAATATTTCTTTCAGATTCATTATTAAGCTTATATCCAGAAATATAAAGCTACAGTTCTTCTTTAATTAATTATCACCTTTTTGACTTCACTGACTCCTTGAGGAACACTGACAACACCAGTTTGTCAGATGAAGAAATCCTTTGGGTTTTTCCTTTTTTTTTTATTTAATGTGTGTGATTTAAGGTCTTTTAAGATCATAATGAGGCCATTCTCATTTTGCTACCACAGTGCTGCCATTCACCCCTTGGCTCCTGACCCAAACAAGCTCCACTTGGTCTTGGACTTGGCAGCTTTTTGGTTTGATTGTTAAAAAAAGCTACAGGATTGAGTCTTTATATAATTGAGAATATCACATTCATGCTGGGTATTCTGTAGAAGAACATGGACCTTTTGTGTGGATAATTAAAGGGTTCATCATAATTAATAATTGCCATGAAGAGCAGCCAGTCTCAGGGCTTAGACTAAGACATTTTTGGTCTGCAAGATTAATTATTGGGGTTTTGGCACATTTGAGTAGGGCTGGAGTACTCTGGCAAAGCAACCCAGGAATCCCTGTTTCAATGGGTCCACTGTAGGTCTGGGAGCTGCCAGAATCCTGGTGAATTTTGTCTGCAAGGAGAGGAAGTGATTCTCTGTCAGTGAATCTCAGAATGTTTATTGGTTCCAGTGCTGGCAAACAGAACCTGCACAACTCCTCAGTAGCTACAGAGCTCCACGTGGCCAAGGAAGAGTCAACCAGAGCTTTGCAGCAATCAAAAGTGAATTAAGCTGCTCCTAAAAAGATTTTAATTCTCAATTAGCTTCTGCTTTCTCCATAGCAGGGTTCATGCTGTCTAGTACTCCAAATACCAATTGGAGTTATTATTACAGATGGTTCATATCCATTATAAATTTGTCAAATATTTCTTTACTTTTCATGAATGCCTGTGGCTTTGGGAAGGCAAGAAATCTGAAATAACTAGATAAACAATAAAAATAGATAAAGCAAAGGCAAATAATTAAATATCCACTGTTAAAATCATGTTTTGAAATGACCACAAAACTCAAACAGTCAATGCTTCTCTCCTTTTCTGTAACCACACTGAAATATCTGTGGCTTCTTGAGACAATCAGATGTAGCCTTATAGTCTTAAAACAGAAATGGAAAAAGTATTCTGAAAAAAAAAAAGGGCAAGTGGTTGATGGAACATAAATATGTGTTGGTGAGATCCCTTGTGTGGTCCCAGGGACTTGGGATTTTTCTACACTGTTCTTCCTGACCAGTTAGACAGAGTTAGGGCCATTCATTGGTTTCTTACATTTCATATTTAGAGGTGAAATATTAAGAGATGCAGAATCCTGCAGCTGACAGAGCCCTGGGGTTTGCACCAGCTTGGTGATATTAAAGGTTTAAGTGAAGTGGAAGATGCCAATGAGACCCAAGAACCATTTCTTTCTCAGCTTTGCAGAGTACAACTTTCTGTGCCTTTGTAAATGTACATTTTTCTGTATCTTACCTTGATGCTAGATAAGATTTATTCCAGTAAATGTAAGTTCTGTGCTCAGTAGTGTGCATTCTGCTAACTCTGATGTCAGAGAATTGCTCATTTTTCCAAATCTGCCAATTTCCTCTTTCTACTTTGTCACTCTATTATAACAGAAGTCCTCTGACTGTTTATAGACTGAATATTTTAGTCAATAAATGTTTCTATTGACTTGCAGTGAGTTCAATATTTGGTTAACATTAAAATGAGTGGCTCGTGGCAGAGCTCTGAGAAGTGACTGTGCCCTATAAAATGGGGTTTTGGGGAACAGATAAACATTTACAGACTCAGAAATGTTGACAGAACAACACAATAAGTTTAGTCTGCCATGTCCTGACTCTCCTTTTGCCCCTGCTCTAAGACATCTCTCTGCCCTGCTCTTTTATCAAATGGATGAGGATTTTAATTCAGTATTTTTTCTGTCATTAACTCTTCTGGAGTGAGCTCAGGTGTGACATTTTGTGGTAGTTTGAGCATTAAGTTGTAAAGATGTTAATCTGGGTTACTTTGGGAACCAATAACTGCAATAGAAACTCTCTCAAATAAGATTGTCCTCTAGAAACAGCAATAATCTTGTGTTTCTGCTCAGGGCAAACTATTGAAGCAACTGTTCCACGAGGCAGCAGTGGAAATATTGTTAAGTCCTTTCTGCAGAACATGGTATTTTCAGAAAGCACAAGAAACTAAACTAGAATTTCAAGTGTCATGCTATTACATTTTCCAGCTTAAACTTATGAAGATAACTGGTTAAAAAAAACAGTTTAGAAAAATGTATAGCAGATTTGGAAAATAAAATTTTAATTTTTTTTTTTTTCCTATCTTCACTGCTTTTGCACAGTATGGTGGCATGGTGAAAAATATCCTGTTAAATATTTGGATTTNTCAAGTGTCATGCTATTACATTTTCCAGCTTAAACTTATGAAGATAACTGGTTAAAAAAAACAGTTTAGAAAAATGTATAGCAGATTTGGAAAATAAAATTTTAATTTTTTTTTTTTTCCTATCTTCACTGCTTTTGCACAGTATGGTGGCATGGTGAAAAATATCCTGTTAAATATTTGGATTTGGAAGCCATGAAGGACAAATGTTACTTCATCCTGGTTTTCAGCATGGTCTTTGGAAAATCAGCTGTTACCTCTGTGTAGATTTTTTAAAGCAGAGCTTGGGCCCAGGATAACTTTGAGTTGCAAAGTTGCAAATTTTCCTTAATAGATCAGGTATATTCTTTGACTTTCTGTAAAATCCCCAATGCATCCAGAGTCCAGGCCTCTGCCATTCAGTAAAGTATTAATAAACCAAATTCAGCATTTACCACTTAAATTACAACTAATCTGAAAATCCTGTGTATCATTCTGAATATTCTTAACATTTTTCCTCACAGGATTTGCAGTGTTAATAAAATAGTTCTGTTTGTGAGCTGTGAGTTGTTGTTGATTTGAATTCTCTGCCAGGGTCCTTTTTTGCTGAATTTTTGGAACGAAGGAGCTGAAGAAAATCCCTTGGTTTTTAGATCTTATTTTTAAAAGAACATGTTGAGGTGCTGAATTCCCACTGATATCAGCTGGTTTGGAAGCAAACAGCAGGAGAAATGAACCCCACACAAATACCTTGAGACAACACACTCCCATCGTGCTGTGTGAGCACATTACAGCATTTCCCAGCCATTATTCTAATTAATTGTCTCATGGGTTTGGTTTATTTTATCTGGAGTGCATCTCTGGCTGCCATTAATGGTGTGGAAGGTTTCCCTACCTGGCTGGCTCACTTTTTACTCCTCAGCTGGTGAAAATGGGCATTTGCCAGCTGGAAAGAGATGCCTGAGCTCTGCTCTCAGCAAGTTTTCCTCCTGCAAGCTGGCAGGAGAGTCCTGAGGTGCTCTCAGTTAAAGCAGCTGTTGGTGGATTCTCCTCAAATAAGGAAATTGTTATAGAAATCATGGAATTCTCCCGGTTCCCAAAGAATTCTCTAGCTGGGGATCTTATCCACATTAAGGCTTCTCTTGCCATTCCCCCACAAAGCAGCTGCCTGAGTCTAAGCAGGGAATATTGATTTACAGGTGGCTGGGGTGTGTCACAAGGAAGGGAAAGGGAGAAGAGAGCTTGGAAAGGAAATTATCATGTGATGTGCCACTGTACCAAGAGTGGCCACACTGTGCTTGAAATAAGGATTTAATTTCAACTTAATGAGTTTTCTGCATGCTGGTTACAACTAAATTGATTAGGAATGTATGTTTTGGTTTAAGGACTGTGCTGCAGGAGAAGCATTTATTACACAGCTGTTGAAGTGGCTGTTTGCTTGCTCATTTGATATTTCATGTCCAATAATAAAAATGGATGTAATCTAAATGCAGAATCCATCCTACTTAGGGCTCATAATTAAAGGCTTTGCAAAAATGTTTATCATAACTTCCCACTGTGGCTTGTGGCTAATTTAATCAAATGGTAAGATCCTTCTCCTCTCACCTGTGGCTGCAACAGATAAAATTGTGGGAGGGATATGTTGCTTAATTAACCCTGTAATTCTTACAGTTGGGTTAATTAGCATCTAAATTAAGGTTTCTTGTGTATCATATGCTTGGTGCTGTAGTCTGTTCTACCCAATTTATTCCTCTGCAGCAGAGATATTTCTGCTTGCTCACATGGTTTGTTTTCACACAAAAGTTTGGAATTTTCCTGCTGCCTCACGTGTACCTCCAGGGATGCAAAACACATCACCTGGTAACTAAAATTAGTGACTGTACAAAGAATGAGCAAGATCCTGAGAGCCCTTGGGGTGGGGACACTTTTGGGGCCCTGAGCTGGTCACCACTCACATGATGGTGCACATGACCACACTCAGGTGCAGTTGGTAGGATTTCAGTGTCTCCAAATGTTGTTTTAATTTGGATGCCTCTGCTGGATGCATTCAGCTGTTCATCTCTACTCACCCATGAGGTATCAGTTTATTTATGATTTGCAGAAAAGCTGGCTGGAAAATGGCTGAATTAGTCTAAAACATCTGTATTCATAATGGAGATGACAAGAAACAAAGACCAAAAATTAATTTGTAGCTTTCCCTTCATGGCAGAGTAGGAAAGCTACAGATTGCAGTTTCTTACCCTGAGACCATCATAAAGAGGTAGAGCCTCTGTCCTCCTTCATTCATTTAGTCTGAGCTTCCCACCATCCCTCTGATGGACAATTTAGGGATAAAAATCCCAACAAAAATCAGAGGGAAGTATAAATCATAATTGCATTATGTGGTTTGAATTTCCAGGAAGGAGCTTTGCTCCAAAGTAGAACAACAACTTGCAAGGCTTTGCATGGTGAAGGCACCTCAGGCTCTGTTGGCACTGGGATGGCTGCAGAGAATTCAGTTGTTCACTGAAACACTGAAAGTCTCTGGCTGATCCAGAGCCAGCCTGGATAAACTGCTTTATTCACAGAGACTGTAAACCAAATGCTCATTGAGACTCTGAGGAGTGCCTTTAAAAAGGGCCAGCCCACACACCTTGCAATCTCCAGCTCTCCATAAGCAGATGTGAAAAAGAGTAGGAATTAAAATAGTAACTGTAAGCTGAGAAATGTGGGGTTTAAATCTTTTTTCATTCTGAACAATGAGTCAGTTTTCAGGTCAAACCCAACTGCAATGAAGAGATTCCCTGCAGAGGGAAAACCCTTATCAGAAAGGCTCCTTAAAATAGTTTAGGAATTATTTCATAGGGAAAATAGCTCTTTTCAGAGCATGCTTCAGAAACAGGAAGGCCAAACGTGTCCTGGGTTTGCAGGAGCACAGTGATTTATGAGTTACAGGATTCCATGCACAGAGTCCATAACTAGAACCCTCTACAGTCAATTCTTAGTTTTCAATTCACAAACTTTTAGGCTGATTAAACTGAGCTCAATGTATTGTCATCCTGCAATTTTTCTTTGGGCTTGTTCATGCTGTAATAGCACAAAAAGAAAAATAAAAAACAGTCCCAGACAACCAACAGCATAAAAACTTGACTCTGGAATGATGCTGAAAAGTCTGAAACAGTGCTGATATGGAGTTAAAATGACTTCCTTATTTAATCTGTGAAAAATACCCTTTCCTAATGTGTTATTCATTATGGACACAAATACTGTGCATGACATCAGACCAATTGAGAAGCAATTTGAAGAGAATGTTTTCCAGGAAACTGGATGCTCTTCCCCTTCACCACTGAAATGAAATAAGCTAGCAAATAAATATTCAGCACTGGTATTTTATCCACTTTTCCTTAACCAATCAAAACCAAGCTGTGAAGCATGGGAAGACTGAAATTGGTCTATTGTGCAGGAAATCTGGGCACAGTGTGAAAATAGATGTGAATGTGTGCATATGCACAGCACTAATGTTGTACTCACTGTTCCTGAGCTTGGCAGAATTGCTTATCACTGCTGAAACCTCCTATTGTGAACAATTAAAGACAAGGTCTTTGCCAAAATGTGACTGAACTGAATTCTCCTTACCTGAGAATCTGCTGGAGTCTGTGGTTTGGTTGTTTGGGGAGGGTTTTTGTTGTTTCTGAGGCTGAACTTGGCAGCCCTCCTGTCCCTGTGATGTAGAGCTGAGAGGGGGGAGAGAGGCAGCTGAGAGAAGGACAGAAGAGGAAAGGAGAGGAAATTGGGTGGTGTCTGGACCACTGAAGTGCTCATTCAGACTTGGAGGAGAGAGCTGTGGATCCAAACCATGAGAGGTCTGTTCTGAGTTCTGCAGCTCAGCTCTCTCCTGGCCTTGTGTGTCTGTTCCAGGGGGGACCAAGGCACCTGAAGCTCAGAGCTGAGAGTTCCTGCAGTGTGAGGGAAGCCCCAGCTGCTGCTGCTGCCCCGGGTTCCACTCCCTTTTCAGAGAGGAACAGAGCTGAAGGATTGTTACCAGCTCTTGTTACTGGGAGCAGCTGACAAAGAGAGGTCTTTTAATGCATATTTTTATTTTGCCCTGAATTTAGCTTGGATGCAAGAATCAGGCTAAGCACCTCTGTCAGCATTTTTACTGTGACTGTGAATCCCAACACCTCCCCTGTTTGACACGAGGAGAAAACACCTTGTGGATCCCCCTGTGTCAGGATAAACTGTGGTACCAGAGAGCCAGGCTGCACCAGCTGCTTGGGGCAGGGGGACTGCCCTGAGTGAAGGGCACTGAGCACACTGAGCATTTCTGAATAAAGCCAGCTTTTTCTCACCACATTTTGGTGTAGCTCCAGTGCAAGGAGCCCAGCCTGATGTAAGGTACCAGCACAATTAGTTCATCTGCCTTACACACCTGGAAACCAGAGTGTGGTGATAAAGGATTCCCTTAAGCAGATTGAACCTCCAGTCAATAGTGATGAGCAAAAAATATTTCTCTTATGCCTGAAGCTTGAATTAGAAAAGCAGGTTTTCCTGCAGGGGAGCTGCTGGAAGGCTGAACCACTGCTCTGCTTGGTCTGGAATGTTTGGGAAGGCAAGGAAGTCTAATGCTTTTTAAGGCTGATTCTGGGTACTGTGGATTTTCTGGAGAGTCAAGGGCAATAACTAAAAAAGGCTGATAAATTATATGAAAATATTGCATTCTGCAGTGTTTGGTAGCCTTTATGTTTATAGTAATACTGCAAAGTTGAAGTAAATATGGAAATTACAGTGCATACTGTAAAAAGCATGGACCAGTCCAGTGGTACAGAAGTACAGAATAAAACAGCACAGCTGGGATGAAAATGGCCACAAAAACCTGGTAGTGTGCACAGCTTGCCCAGGAGGTAACAAGCAAAGTGAAATCACTATGAACATGCAGAGTGTTGCCTTATCACAGGTAAAACTGACTGTCAGGGTTTACCTGTCTCTTTTCCAATGTGAGATTGGTCAGATTCAGGGCAGGCAGCATTAAATGGGCAGCCTGTTTTTTTACTGGGTGAGGATAATCCTCTCAGAGCATTAGTTTAGACCTAGAACTTTCACAGAGCATAAAACCAGAGGTGATATACCAGGAAATGACTTATTTTCTAAGAATATCAATAGATCTGGTCAAAGTAAAGGCAAGGCTGTAAAACATTTTCCACTCCTGTCTCTTTGCTGTGTAATTACTGTGATTTGCAGTGCATTCAGCATATTTGGAGGAACCAGATATTGGTTAGCACTGGGGTTTAGGTGTTTAAATATTACCCAAGGGAGCTTTGATCCACTGACAATTCTTTTGTACTGAATTGGTAGCTGTGGAAAGATTCTTGGTGAGTCCCCCCTGAGATAATATCTGTTCTTGACTAAAACATGAACAACCCTATTTACTAGAAAAATATTTCATTTGATCTTTATACCCAGGGTAGAATAATTTAAAAGCCTTAGTATTATTGGGAATAGGTGTGAATTCCTCCATCTGATAGGAAATCTTCATAACAAAGGAAGATCCTTGATTTTAATTTTGTTAAGATAGGTATGTATCATTTAC
Source organism: Notiomystis cincta (assembly GCA_013398075.1). Taxonomy (NCBI): domain Eukaryota; kingdom Metazoa; phylum Chordata; class Aves; order Passeriformes; family Notiomystidae; genus Notiomystis; species Notiomystis cincta. Next base: position 27,983 of record VZRX01021837.1, read on the forward strand.
CCAAAGCTATTTTATTTGCTGACTTTTCTTATGGACTAGTTAAATTCTAAAGATTGTTAAATATTGGGGATATTGAAGATTACTTTTGAAGCTTGTTGAAGCAGTTTAAAATATTCCATGTATCGAGGTAATACCAGCAGGCTCTCATTTATTTTAAACTTTATATGTTAAGTATTCCAATAGGCTTCAATTATAAAAGGAAAACTATTAGAAGTTACCTGCACAAACAGATTGGCTCTTTTTTATTTAAATTCAGAGGAGAGGATGTGCTTTTGTGGTCTCAGATTCTGGGATGAGTTCTGAAACATGAATTCTGAATGGACTTACATAAATAGATGCATGACCTGATGTCAAGCTCTGATACAGCTTCATTGCAGAATTTAAGCAGCCAAAAGGGTAGATAAAATACCCTAATTAGACAAGATCTGCCTCTCCAGCAACCCTCTTTTACCCAACACTGTGCAAAGTTAGGAGAAGGGAGGAGAAAGGGGGAAAGGAAGAAGCATTTCAAAAGGATTGCTGGAAATTTGCTTTACCTTGATAAGAAATTTGGCAGAAATGTTCCCATCTGAGGTGAAACATTTACCTGTCTTAGCAAGTTTAATGTTTAAAGTGATCCTGTGTGGTGCAGGCAAGTCAGAAGTGACCTCCTCAGGGGAGCTGCATGACAAAAAAATCCAAAAACCACAGGTCAGTGGAAGTGCTCAAAGCAACTCCTCCCCACACCATTCTACAGCTGGAAACGTAGTAGAAGTCAGGTTCTGAAAAAAGCCTCCCTTGGCATGGAAGAGCTGTTTCTGTGCTGTTTGCCCAGCTGAGATGGAAAGGGTAACTAAAAGGATGTTACCCAGTGCCTGGAGGTGGGAAATGGGCCTGGATCACCTCGCAGGGGCTGTGCTGCCCCGTTTCTCCTGCAGCCTCCTGCTCTCAGGTTCACTGGGCAGATTCACGCCCCAGCAGCAGCGTCTTCACAGCTGATTCCCCCTGCAGGGCCAGCACTCAGCCCCTGCTGGCATCTCCACAAGGCTGGAGCAAGACTTGGCACATCCCTTGCAGGTTTTGCCCTTGGCTGCTTTTTCTGTGGTGGCATGAGCAGAACTCAGCTCAGGGAAGTACTGGGAGATGTGCCCAGCCAGCTCCCAGGGAACAGGGGTACCTGCAAACCTCTCTGAAACACCTGAGCTAGGACATCCAACAGCCCTGCTGAGCATGCAGAAGGTCAATTTAATAACAGGGAGAAAGGTAGCTTGGTAGCTGTTTACTTTTGAGGGAGTTAAAATGAATTATTCTAGTTCTGTGTTGGTAACAGAGCCAGTTCTGTTGCCCAAACCTCCCCTATAGCACTGAAACAAAATGCAATATATTCTACAAATATATTTATAAAATGTTATGCACACAGCTAAACAAAAGAGACATAATTGTCACAGTGTGTTTGGGCTTTTCCTTAACAAGCACAGATACATTTTTAACTGCCAGGTGAACACAATGTGCAAATATCGCAATGATAATTCATCCTTGGGAGCAATAACAGAGCCAGGGGATAAGCTAAGTGAAGTCACAGCATAAAGATTAATTTTGTGCATTTCTTTTAGAGAATAATGGGCTTTTAAGGAAGTGATTAAGTTTCCTACCTACTGAATAGTCTTAGGGGACAGATAGCCAAAAATCAAAGTATCAGGTGTTTGGATATTTGTGCTGGCACAAAGTCCCAATTAATTAGATCTGTGTTACAATTATGAATCAGGAGCATTCCCTTAAAGGAAACAGAGGAAATGGATTTTAAGACAATTGAGATTTCATTCCTTTAGTGGGATGTCTAAATGGAGATCAATGGATTTGAGGGTTAAGAAAGAGATGTGTTAGCAGTGTTCTCCATTTGTCCAGGGCTTTTGAACAGAAGTTCATCAAATTTATCTCACTGTTTGCTATATCAGTTTAGCTGACTGGTTTTCAAAAGTACTGCAACAAAACAAATATGGCTGAGCAATTTTCATGTGGCTTCTGTTATCACTTCTTGGTTCTGATGTGCTGCACCAAGTTGGAGTGGCATTCTGCCCTCAAAAAAAATAAATCTTTTTCAGGTGTTTTAAATGTAAGCTTCTTGACTCTATTAAAAAAAAAGAGTAGTGGGTATTGAACACACTCAGAATTCCTGAATAACAGCCATTTCCAGGTTTCCCAGCTCTCTGTAGCTCATTAAGACATTAATTTGTTGTGCTGCTGTGGGAAGTTTTGCATCCCACAAGGAATGCCTCCCACCTGAGTTCTGTCCACATCCCAGTGAGACTTTCCCACATTTCCCATCCACCTTTGGTCATTCCCATGTCTCCATATCCAGTGCCAAAGGCTGGAAGCAGACAGAGAAAAGGGCTGCTGGAGCCCAAGTCCCCCTTGTAAATTCATCTTCAAACCGTGTTGCCCCACCCTCTGCCAAAGTCCTGGATGGAGATTTAATATTTTCCCAAAGAGATACAAATTTAACAGGGGCTGCACAGCTTAACCACCCACTGATTTTGAATCCAGTAGCTACTTTTCCAGGAATTCTGTGGTTCTTTGATTGTGCAAAGCAAGCAGATATTGCTTTCCCCATCCTGCCCCTCTAAATCAGCTGGAAGTGCACTGGTATCCAGTTTAAGAAGCAGATTAAATCTCTGCAGTGCTTCCTACCTGTGTCAGGGGCTTTTGGACAGACTTTTGTGCAATGTTCTCCTGGGATTTGCAAAACACATTTTTGTAGTAAACTGCCAATTGAGGTGAATTACAGATTTTCTCATTTCAATGTCTTCACAGCATAGTGTTTTAAACAATTCTTGTTGTCCAGGAATGGGCAAAAGTGGTTTCCTTGAAGGAGCAGGGAACCAACCCTTGAGCAGCAGGAGCACAGCTGCCCTTTCCTCGTGGTGTGAACTCCTGAGTACATTTTTAAAGGACACAGATTTCTGCAGCAGTGTAAAACCCAAACCCTTTCACTTCTGGAGTGGGTGAACACCAGTTCAGCAGAGGGTGTTTTGTTTAGATTATCACAGTGTGTTATTGTCATAGATTAATCAAATGGACACAGGCTTTCTCCCCATACATTCCTTACTTTTGCTTCTACAGAATTAGAATCTTTGGCAGCCTGGGAGGATTCCTATCTGAAAGTGCTTAAACATTGCTAAAAATCTGGCTCCCATACTAAATAGGGTACATTTCCTCTGGGGATGGACATGGGGAATTTCTCAGTCACCAAATGTATGGTGCAAAAGCCACAGGTCTGGCACTGTCATTCTCATTTTGAATTTTTTTTTGTGAATTCATCCAGTGAATGAACTTTAAAGTCCATGCTAGTTCAAGTTTCTAAATCCAGCTGTCAGTTCTTACAGTAACTCAGTAAGAATGATTAACAGTGGTATTTTCTTCCTTGTAAAAGCTTTCTGAATACATTCAGTCCAATTCTTGTCCAAGAGCCAGATTTGCCCTTATTGCAAAAGCAAATTAGTCTTGTCATTCTTAGGGTTTGATTGTTCAGGATTTTTGGGGGGGTTTATAGATTTGTGTGTGTTGTTTGGGGCTTTTCTGCTGTGTCTTAGTTTACAAGACTACAGAACCTGTTCTCTTGTCTTAGGAATGACTTTGTTCTGCCAGACTGCTCTAGATCATGCTGTGAGCAACACTTACACCTCTTCCCTCTTCATCTAGAGCATCATCTGAAGAATACTGAAGAGGATTGAAATGCTTTTTTGCCAAAACTTGGAAGGAAGAGACCAGAGCTGCCTAGTTTATGTGAAACCCTCTCTGCTTGGAAAACAAATGGCCTAGCAGGTTACAAATATTCCTGCTGTAAAATGGAAATATTTTCTGAATTAGGTGGCTATCAGCTGGGTCACCTGGGAGGAATTCAGCTATGTATATGCCAGCAGAGTTTGTACCAGAAATCCTCTGACCAGTTTCTGCTGTAGCTCTAAGTCCTCTAAAAATGATCACTTGTACAGCTGCCCCCCAGCAGAGCTTCCCCTGTGTTGAACTGTGAACCTGTTTAGCATTTAATTGATATATGGTCTTAAAATTCCTCAAATAATAACTGAAACCTGAGATGCTTCGATTTTTATTCATCCTGCTGATTAAAGATCTCTGGAACTTGCTTATTAATAACTTCAGCTTTCACTTGTTTCTGCACTATAACACATAACCTGGGTAGAAATAAATATTCCTCATTTGAACTCCCACAGAGTAATTACTGCTTGAGATTGATCGAGATCTGCCATGTAGCTCCAAAATAATCTCCATTTTTCCTAATTGTCAGCCTAAACTCTCTGCCAGAGGAAAGGCCCAGTGACAAGCTGGCTGGCCAGCATCAGTGCCCTCTCAAAGCTGTGCACACAGCATACTCTGAAAAGCTGCTGCCCCGTGGGACCTGGAACAATATTCCTGCCCAGTGTGGAATCCCTCTCCACTCCCAGGCTCTGTGCTGGAGGGCTGAGAGCAGAGGTTGTGCAGCTGTGGGAGGGAGAGCAGCCAACCCTCACTCCCTGCTGGGCTGACAAAACTCTGCTGCCTCCCCCAGAGTGCTCCCAGCCCACCTCGGAGACCTTTCTGTCCAGGGGGCTCCTCTGGGGACCTCTCCAGGCCCTCAGGTGGCATTGATGGAGGGGAAGCGTTGAGGAAGCATTGATCAGAACAGCTGGAAGCTGTCCAGCTGCTGGAGGGAGCTGCTGTGCTCCTGGCACTCCTGCTCCCCCAGCAAAGCTGGGAGCTGCCCTTTGCCAGGCTCCAGTGCAGCCCAGCACTGGGACACAGCCCCTGTACAGCTTCTGCTCCAGGGCTGAGGACAGAGAAATGGCAAGCCAGCTTCCAGGTCTTCTCAAATTCCTCGTTTTTTTCTGGAATCTGAGGAGGAACACAATGCATTTCTTGATCTGAGGTCACGGTGCCCAACCTGGCACTTTCTCCATGCAAAGACCTTTCTCCATTTTTATTAAACATCAACAACTCTCTCTATCTGGCCTCAAAGTTCAACAGCTTTCCAAAGCAGAAACTTTGGGAGAGGTACAAAAAAGAGAAGAACTCAGTTCTATATCTCTTCATTAGAAACACCTGGAAGAATCTGTTTCCCTTTTCAATGGTGCATAAAAGATTTCTTCCCTAACTTCACTGAAAGGGTTCAGTGAGCTATAGAGTCTTTTGGAAAATGACACAAAATTAAGACTCAGGAGATTCACTGAGAGAAGAATCAGTTTTGTGTTTAAACTCAGACTTGCTGACAGCAAAATCTTTTTTTCCATGTTTTTGCCATGTTTTCTTCAAACAGTGCCTGGTAGCTTTGGCTGAATTATCAAGTGATCAGAAACTGGGCACCCAACTTTTAGACATCTTCAAAGGACACATTTTAGCAGCTTGGTTCAACTAGCATGTTTTTCCTTCACAGCTGATAAATTCAGTTGTCTCTGTACTGTCTGTACCTTCCTGTAAAACACGGTTTCCTTTAATTTTCTTTAATTTCCCTGAAGGCTGCTTTGAACTATGGTTGTGGTCTGAGAGTTAAACAGAACTAGAACACACCTCTTGGTGCAAAAAGATAAATAAAATCAACAAAATAAACAAA
>VZRX01021843.1:0-15949 GCA_013398075.1 Notiomystis cincta
TCCTCCTCCTCCCCCTCCTCCCCTCCCACTGGCCAGCAGGGAGGGAGCAGCCTTGGTAATTGCCAGAGCAGTCAGCAGTGACAGCAGTCGTAGTCCTCAACACAAATAGCAATGATCATTAATTACTGTCCTTATTCATTAGTGTGAGAGGGGGTCCCTGGGCTGGCTCCTCTGGAGCTGACAGGTGGCTCAGGGGTGAGCGGGCCCAGAGCTTTGCACATGAGCTGGTTTTAAAAGCTCAGATTAGCATTGGGGTTTCAGCAGTGCAAGAACAGGGGGAGGAGGGAAATCCCTGCCTCTCATCACTGGCTCACGCTGTCACCCCAAATCACTGCACAGCCCCTGGGCCAGGGGCTGCAGTGGAAACAGGGCAGGGATGGAGATGTGCTGGAAGAGCAGCAGTGCACCTCGGGCCACCAGTGGGGTGAAATGAAGGTACAAAACCCTGAGATATGGGAGAGTTGGTAAAGGGGAGAGAACAGTCCCCTGACCCTGCTCACAGCATCTGCATCCCACACAGGGATTCATACAAGTAAGGAATTTCCAGCCTGACCCTTGAACTATCACGGTTCCCTCCATCCCAACAGAGCGTGAGTCACTCCAGAGCACAGGGTGACCTTCAAGATGTGGGGGATGTCTTTTCCTAAAGGATCTCATGAAATCTGGTCGTGAATAAATGGAAAGGGATTTCAGCCTACAGAGAGACCTTTTGTCTGAGGGTCTGGGAAGGCAAGGCACAAGATCCACCACACAGCCCAAAAGCCCTGCTCCCAGAAAGCCAGATACACACAGCCATGGGGTGCTGTGTTCCACGATACCCCTTAACAGGATCAGCAAAACAGGGCCAGCATATAAAATACAGCTGCTTTGGAGATCACAAAAAATACTTTCATCTGCAGTGGCTCCTCACCTCTAGGGGCCTGTGAACTGGCACACTCTGTCTGCTTATTTAGCTGATCCTGTTAAAAAGGTATCAGAATAAAGCAGAGAGGGAAAAAGAAAGAGTTCTTCATTGTGTGAACCGAGCCAGAGAAAACTTTCCCTCTAGCAAGACTCTGGCGAAAATCCCAATCCCACTCCACTGGTGCTTTGAAATACAAACACGAAGATCTGCTGGTCCTAAAGAGCGTTTCCCATTGCCCCGGGGCTCGCTGCCCACGGAGAAGTCCTGAAGGTGCTCCTTGGAGAAGCAGGGATGATCTTCACAGCCTGCACAAGAAAAAGTTAGGAGAGAAGGCAAGAGGGAGATGTGAGGAAGCAGGAGCATCCTGACCGCGGGGAAGCGCCCAGGCAAGTGCCTTGGAAGGAATAAAGTACCACAGATTCTGTACCCGACCTGGAAATGAAGCTCCCTCTGTCAGAGCTGGAGCACAGAGCCCGAGGGCACTGGCAGGAGGGCTTTGTCACGTTGCACCATCAGGAGGGGGCTGGCAGAGCTGGGAATGGGGGAGCGCTGCCACACCGGGAGGGATGCTCAGCACAAGCCTGATAGAGACATCACCCGTGACTGTGCACCAGGGAGAGGCAGGAGCTGCCTCACACAGAGCTAAACCAGGAGGAAAAGCCACAAATACAAAGGCAAGATACAAAACCAGCTTTTGCCTGCCTTGAATAACTTATCTGGCTCCAGTGGGAGGCAGGAGGGGCAAATTCCTGCTCTGTAAGGGTCTGCTGCCCACCAGGTTTGCTCTGCCTGCTGTCATCCAGCTCCTACCAACCTGCTGCTCTTGACTCTTTTATTCAGGATCCGCAGTTTGGTCAGGTTTACACATCAAAGGCAATAAAGCAAAGAGCCGAGAGAGGTGTGAGAGGGGCAGCAAGGTGATGGGGCTGCCAGAGCCCCAGGCAGCCCACACAGACCTGGATTTCATGGGAAAACTGAGCCACTTCTCCAGCATCTCCTGCTGCCCTGCATGGAGCCCAGCAGCAACTTCCAGGGGAAGAAAAAACAAACCCCAAAGGGCACACACAGGGTTCCCTAATTCCATGTGGAGAGATGGAATCTGCAGGTCAAAGAACCAGCAAAATGTGAAGGGATAAAAGTCCGTTTGCATAACTCCTGGAAGAGGAGAGTGCCTTATCCCCTTGGACACACTGGAAAACACTCTGGCATAGCTTCAAGCCCTCCATACCACCCTGACAAAATCCTCATGCTTCCCACTTAGATGGAGTCCAGGAGCCTCAGTGCCAGATCCTAGACCTGTGTCAGCAGCTCACGGGTGATATTCCAGATGATCATATTCTTGGGACACTTTGGAAAACAGAGGGACCCACTCTGAAACCATCAGCACACCAGCAAATAACCTGCATCTTGTCTGAATCCTTAAAATCACTAAATCTGCCTTAAGGAGAAGGTTAATAGCAATGTTTCAGGACAAGTGAGATTTTGGGGTGCAGCTTGGCCGTATGACCCTAAATCCCTCAAAGAGAGCTGGAACTGGCCATATTATTTTTATCCACACCATTCCTGCAAGGAGACACACTCCAGAACATCCAGCCTGGCCCAGGAGTGAGCAGGACTCATCCTGCCTGATGCTGCCCCCGTTCCTGGGCCGGGTGGGGGGAGCTGCTGCTGCCGCCGGCGCCGGGGCCGATTCAGATCAGAATCAAATGGAAAATCCTGCGGCCCTGGCACTCACCACACACCACGTGGGAGCTGGGGATGGCAGCACTGCTGCCTCCAGCCCTGACCTTTATTTTCCATTAATGGACCCGGGTGAGTGTCGGCTGTGTTTGAAGCAGCATAAAATGAACTGAAAATAAGAGGGATAAACAGCAGCAGTTAAGGCTCTTTCCCCACTCCCACACTCCCCCCCAGCCACCACTGTTTTTTTCCTGGAGCAATGCTGAACCAACTGTAGCAAAGTTATTGACACACAGCGAGGTGCTCGCAGGCACAGCTGACTTGGTGGGAACCAGCTCCCTGCCGGCTGCCTAAGCAGGGAAGACAAACCCAGAGGAAAGCGGCTCGGCGGGGGGAGCTCTGCAAGTCCCCAGATGTCAGAGAGCATCTGGTTCAAGTGAGAGCAGGACAGAGCCAGCCCATCCCCCTCTGGGGAAAAATGGGATGAAAATATAAGTGAGAAAATACAACTGCTACAGCTGGAAAGGGCAGGGGAGGAATGGGAAAGTGATGCTGAGAGCTGATTAAGTTCATACTGACATGCCATGCCCTGAGCAGGTGTCATCCACCCATGGGTGCAATTTTCCACCCTGAGGTATTTCACCCTCACACTCTTGTAAGGTACTGAGCATCACCTTTTTGGTGAAGCCCAAAAAGAAAAGAGGATTCCCTTTAGGAAGAAATTCCTCCCTGGGAAGGTGGTGAGGCCCTGGCACAGAGAAGCTGTGGATGCCTTGAACAGTTCCAAGGACACCTGGAAGTGTCCAAGGCCAGGTTGGGCAGGACTTGGAGCATCCTGGTCCAGTGGAAGGTGCCCATGTCCATGGCAGGGGGTGGAACTGGATGAGCTTTTTCCTTATCATCCAAACCATTCCATAATGCCATGACAATACTCACATATGGTGCCAATAATCCCCACACCACGGAAGGAACAGGAGCTGGAGGGCTCCAGCAGGAAACAACACCACCAGGAGAACTGTCACTTGGGCTTTTCCACACCCAGATTGCCATCAGAGGGAAAGAAGCCAGCCCAAAACTTTTAAAAACATTAACCTTCGTTGGTATTTGCAGAGCAAACAGGGAACTCACACAAATTAAATGGCAATGTGTTGCTTCCTTCTGCTATTCCAGTTTTAGGAATGCAAGTTTAGGATTCCAGTGCATGCTGTGCTAGGCTGCTAACCCTTTAATTCTTTAAATCCAAGCTCATCTCTCAGCCAGGTCTTTAATTTAAATTTTGCTGGATAGCTGCCCCATGTTTAATAAATAACTATTGACTATTTAAAGAGCACCTGGGCTGAGGTTTCCCACCTCAGGCTGGGTACACACATACAAACACACAGTGCCTATTACTGCCTTATTAAACCTTAGTCCTAGGCAAGAGCTTAATAGCCACTTGCTATTTAATTAGCCAGGGAGTTCGGGGCTTATTGGGGAAAAAAAAATTAAATAGCAGCAGGACTGTAGCTCTGACAGCCCTGGGAAATTGCTCCTCCTTTCCCTTTGCTATCCACAGAGGAAATGGCCATCCATGGCCAGAATTGAGGAGGGATCACAGACCCCCAGACTGGTCTGGGTTGGAAGGAACCTTAAAATTCATCTCGTTCCACTCCCTGCCACAGGTAGGGACCCCTTCCACCATCCCAGGTTGCTCCAAACCCTCTCCAACCTTGCCTTGGGCACTTCCAGGGATGGGGAGGCCACAGCCTCTCTGGATTACCTGTTCAGTGTCTCAGAGATGTGGGGAGGACAGGACAGTGGCTCCCACTGTCCCCTTTGATCCAGCTGGTAAAACAGTGAAAAAGCCCCAGGCCACCACCCATGGGACCAAGCCAAGAGTGCCCAAACCCTGATCACCCACAAAAGCAGCCACTGAACACCCATCTGTACAAAAAGCAGGCCCAGAGCTGCCACCTCTGTGTCTCACTGGGACCACTCCTAAATCCCCACAGGAGCACATTAACTCCTGTGCTGCGCAGCAGGTGACATATGTGACTCCCCTTCCCCCAGATCAGCATTCCCATAACTAACACTGCATGCCAGATATTCAAAGGTGAGCTTCCATCAGGATCCAGGAGGATTTATCTCCATGGGATCCCATTAAGGGTAATAAGATGAAGGCAATCAGCCTCATACATTCCACTTTGGCCAGTATAAATTCCTTCACTTCATTAGATGTCTGCTGGAGTCATGGAAAGGAATGAGCAGGGATGGGGGAAAGAAAAACAAGGGGGAGAAGAGGAAGATAAAACACTCCCAGGCTACTTCTAGCTTTGCTTTTGTTGGGAAGGTGGTTGGGATTAGAATTGTAGAATCCCAGCAGTCGGAAGGAAACTTAAAGCTCATCCAGTTCCACCCCCTGACTTGTGCAGGGACGCCTTCCATTATCCCAGTTTGCTCCAAGCCCTGTCCAACCTGGCCTGGAACATTTCCAGGGATGGGGCAGCCACAGCTTCCCTGGGCAACCTGTGCCAGGGCCTCCCCACCCTCACGGGGAAGAATTCCCCCCCAACATCCCACCTAACTGTGCCCTCTGCCAATGTAAAGCCATCTCCCCTTGTCCTGTCACTACCTGGATTCAAGGATTCAGCTGGGAGTGTTCAAGGCAGCCTGTTACCCCCTCTGGCAGCATTCCCCTCTCCCAGTGGACACACATTCCTGGGGGGACTGGGGGCTATTCTGGCTGTTTCCTTGCAGGATTTCTGGCTGCTCGTTTGCTCCATCCCAGCGGATGTTGCCATCTGCCAGCACGTCACCCGACAGGAGATTTTGTCAGCGCCACGGTCGGCGTCACTGTGAAGGTGACACTTTCCAGGGGGCTGGCTGCAGTTTGTATCTGCTTTCAATTTATTCACAGAGCAACTTAAAAAAAAATTTAAAAAAAATTCAAACGCAACTAGAAGAGACTTTGTAAAAGCAGTCATTACAAAACTTGAGGCTTTCAGATGTTGTAATTGTTCCAGTGAGCCCCAGAGATAACAGCTGAAATCAGGGCCCTGCTGTGCACTCCACAAACAGGCAAAAATCGTGCCTCCCTTCAGGAAAGGTCTGTGTTTGCTCTGAGTTGCAGCACACAGAGGAGATTTGCTGCTAAGCTGAATGTCAGGTGTCTTATGGGGCACTCACACCGAGAGATGTTAACTCTGAAACCTACTGATGGCAAACTCAAAGTGGTGTTTGAGTTGACTTGCTCAGCTACTCTCTGCCTGTGCCTCCCTCAGCCTTCTGTTTCCTCTCCAAGTAACGGTCCCTTAGCACCCCAAAACCAGCCCAAAAAGGGCAGTCAGAGACCATCAATCCCATGAATTAACCCACAGAGCTGAGAGTTACCATGGCCCAACATCCTCTGCATCATCAGGTTCTCCTGCTCCTCGTCCTCCCTCACTGGCTGGACACAGGGTCCGGACAAATCTTTGCAAAGCTCCAGTGCCGTTGAGCCAAGTCACCACTTTCCTGACATGACATTTGTTATCCCTAATTACCAACTTGGCTTCATTTTAAAGTCATTTGCACTGATTACTCTGACTGCTGCCTTGGGTAGTCAATGACTTAGATTAACTAATCACAGCACACAGAAAAATATTTTAAATATATGTATATTCACCTAAATTCCTTTAATGTCCTGCTTTGCAGCATCTTGGCTTAAACTGATGCCCACTTGTTCCTCTAATCTGACACGAGCTCAAAGAGTCTCGTGGCATCAATCCGCTCAATTCCCTTCAGAAATGTGTAAGCCCTCAACGAAGCCCCTTCTTAATCTCCTTTTTGCCAGTGATTACAGAGCTGGTGTCTCTAACTCAGCCTGGATCAGAGTCCCCATGTCCCCACCGAGCTGCCTTTTGTTCACTTGGCTCTGCAGTGTCACTCCTGCAGCATCACCAAGCCCATGGTCACCTCCCTTGATGAGGTCTGGGACAGGGCCTTGATGCATTTACAAACTGCTCAGCCTTTGGGGTGTTTTGGGTCCATATATTCAAGAGTTTCAGGAAAAGCAGTAGACAAGAAAATAGTTATTTAAATAAAAAAAAATCTTATTATTGTTATAAAAAAAATAAAAGGGAAGGAAGTTGAAATTCTGAATTCAATTCTGATTGTGGCAAATTCACAGCAGAAAATAAATTCCCTGGATAAGAATTGCTTTGAAGAAGAAGCTCAGCATCTCTCCCATCCCACTTCCACTCTCATTTTATCCCCCATTAAAATCATTTTGCCATGCAGACACTCCACTTCTTGCTCCAGAGGTGATACCAGCTCTCCTGAGCTCACTCTGAAAAGTTGTGGATACTTCTGGCTCCAGGGCTTGCATTGGGACTTATCCCAGAATTACAGCATCATGGAATGTTTTGGGTTGGAAGGGACCTTCAAGATCCAACCTTTTGCCACAGGCAGGGACAAATTTCACCAGAGCAGGTTGCTCAGAGCTCCATCCAACCTGGACTTCTCCCCTCTCTTTCCATGTCTCTCCTGTAGGAGGTGGGAGATGGCATCAGGAATATGCCGTGGAGGAGGGCGGCTCTGAGGGCACACAGACAAACTGCCGAGCACACGGCTTGGCCTGAGCCAGAGCTTCTGCCTCTGCTTCCTGCTGGGATGGATTGTTGTGCTTTAGCATGCAACAAACTCCTTCCAGCCTTGGCACCGGGAGGAAAAGCAGCTGCAAGAGGCACGGCCAACTCTCAACGGGAGGAAACATGCCTCAGGCACAGGTCGTAAACACACGTGCGAGAGGCTGCTCCGAGGAGGAGCAATTCCAGCTCTGAGGAGCAATTCCAGCTCGGCACAGCCCGATGGCAGGAACGCAAACAAATGGCTGACCAGCAGGAGCCTGCTCTGCCCACGGCTTGTGGGAGCCAGGAAGGGCTCTGCCCAGCACTGCCAGGCAGCTGCTCCCCGAAAGGGAGGGGAGAGGCCCCAGGCATCCCAACCCCCTGTGACTGCAGCATCGGATGGAAGAGGAGGAGGAAGGAGAGGAGGAGGAAGGAGAGGAGGAGGAAGGAGAGGAGATGCTGCTGCTTTGTTGTTTCTACAAAGATGCTCTGTGTGTTTGCACAGGGGGAAGGGACAAGGTAGAGCTGGCAGAAGAAGCAACCACACCTCTAAGGAAAACCCCTGAGGATCTGTCCTGGGGGTCCAGTGCAGATGCCCTGGGATGGGCAGGGGTGGCACGATGCTCATGAGAGGTGCAGTGATTTCCCACACAGCAGGTTGAGCAGCCAGGATAAGTCCATGCCTGGCAGCACAGGAGAACATCCTCTCACCCCTTCTCCAACCAGCCTTTCACTGTTCCCACTTTCCACCCCAATATCACCTTCCACTGCTGCAGTGAGTTCTGTCCGGCCTCAGAGCCCTGCAAGTGGGGTTGGAGGGGACTCAGTGAGAGCCATGGGTCTGGGGGGATCACAGAGCAAGGGAGGGAGGAGAAGAGCAGGAGGGCCAAGCTGAAACACCTGCACAGCCATTGCATCCTGGGCTGAGGATGCTCAAGGTCAGCTGCAGAAATCGTGCTCCCCCAAATCATCTCTTTTCCCATAGCTTCAGCCGAGATGCTGGGGTGAGAGCCAGGAGGATGGTGAGGTGAGGGAGGGGAGGAGGATAAGGTGAGGGAGGGGAGGAGGATAAGGTGAGGGAGGGGAGGATGGCGGGGTGAGGACCACGGGCCTTTTCCACGGCTCGTTTTCGCCATCTAGTGCTCAGCTCCCTGTTCCGTGGCAAACCAGCCAAAACCCAGGGTTATTTCACCAGTACAGAGCTGTGCAGAATAAAACTCTGCTTTTCCAAGTCAGTTCAGACCCAGCCCCTATGCACCTGAAGTCCCAGAGCATAAGATGGTCATAAACTATCACATTTGGGTAATTTTTGAGTATTTTTTTGCAAGAGAACAGAACTGAGCCGTCCCAGGTTGGCACAGAACAGGTCAAGGGAAATCACACAGTTTTCACTTCATGAAACCTTGCATTCTCCTTTTCCTTGGCTTCGAGAAATCACTGTGTTTGCCTCAGTTTCCCCAAGCAGAGGAAAGCTTTTCTCTTTAACAACACAGAGAAAATTATCTCTGTCATACCTCATCAGTGTCCTGGGAGCCACAAGGGAGGGAAGTTTGCCAATATCTTCTCGAAGGATAAATGCCTGAACACAGGATGTTTTCTGTGAGATCCAAAATGCATAGGCAAACACAAAGGAAAAGTAGATTTTGATGTCCATCAGTGTGTCCCACATCAACCCAAACATTTGCTAACTCAAAACTGATAAAACTGAAAAGGAAAGCACAGCGAGTCCCAGGGGGAAAACACTGGAGCAGGTTGTCCAGAGAGCTGGTGGACTCTTCATCCCTGGAAGTGCTCAAGGCCAGGTTGGATGGGGCTTGGAACAACCTGGTTTGGTCTCCCTGCTCATGGCAGCGGGGTTGGATTAGAGACCTTTAAAAGTCCCTTCCAACCCAAACTATGTTACAATTCTGTGACCCCCTCTGGGGAGGAGCACCAGGGATGCTCTGAAATGAGCAGGAAGAACAGTCCCAGCCCCACGAAGAGCTGCAGCAGGAGCCACACCAGCCAGAAAATGACGAAGCCGAGCTCAGCTCACCACGCTGAGCGGGATTGCTGCTGCTGCAGGCCAGGCAGCGCTGCCTGGGGAGGGTGTCCCAGCAGCCCCGATGTCCCCGAAGTGCCAGCAGGCTGCTCTGCCGTGCCGCAGGAGGGCATTGCCATCTGCTGACAGGCTGCAGCCCTGCACGCTCCCGCAGCAAGCCCTGCCTGCTCCTCGGGGCGCTGCCGGGCAGGCGGGGGCTGCCTGTTCCCTCCAGGCACCGGGGATGGAGCCCAGCAAGCCCCGGGGTGGAACCCCCCATCCCAGGCAGGATGATGCTCCCGGTCCAGGATCAGCTCAGCTCCATCCAGGCAGGGTAAAGGCAGCCCCATCCACCAGCAGTGGCTTCTACTCACGAGTGAATAATAAGCTTATTACAGATTCAGATAGAAAATCATAATATTTGCTAATCACAATATTAATTTCTTGCTAATTGGCTGCCTGATGGCACAGGCAGAGCAAGGGGGCACCAGCTGGCTGCCGAGGCAGGGCCTTCTCTGGCTGCTACATAGAGCCAGAGGTTTGGCCTCCTCCAGCAGAGTCGGGTGCAGAAGTCAAGTCCCCAGTCCCCAGGATGGGAGCAATTTGCAGCCTTTCTTGCCAGAAGGATCCTCACCCTCCACTGAAAGTGAGGGCAGGAGGAGGAGAAGGGGCTCGGGCCTCGGGCAGGGAAAACTGAGGCATAAAACCACCCCCAGACAGGGAATGGGAGAGGAGCAAAGCAGAGGACCCAGAAACTCTGAGCAGCGTTTTGACACTTGAACCCTCTTTCTCTGCAGCATCCCATCACTGCCGCTCCCCATCCCACTCCAGGACTGCTCCCACAGCCTCTCCCTCGGGGACAGGGGCCTGGGGAGGAGGAGGGTGGCACTTCACAGGTAACCCCTCTGCACAGAGCCTGTGCGACATTATGCAGGTTGGATGCCAGGCAAGGCTGATCACAGAGTCATTGCTGCTGCTGCTGCTAATGAGGCCCTTAGGCTAATTAAAAAGACGAGTAGAACACAAAAACATAATGAGGAGCCAGTTTATCAGTCAATCGGAGGACATGAATACGCCAATAAAAGTTTGAACTACCTCCTTGCTGCCAGCATCCCGGCGCTGGCCCAGCCCAGGGCTGGAGGGGGAGCACTCACCAGAACGGCTTTGTTCTTCCCAGCTCCTGGCTGAGGAAAAAACGGCGGGATGAGAGGCTGGGAAGAGGTGTGCAGCCTCCTCTCTGCCCACCTGGCATGAGGCTGTTTGCTTTCACTGCATAGAGGATGGAAGGCTTTAAAAGCATCTAATGAGAGGGGCTTGGGAAGCTCATCCTCTTTGGAGCTGGAAGTCCTCAGGGACATGGAGGGGCTCCTCAGCCCCAGCCCTGTCACCCCACACTCTGAGCATCACACTTTGTGCCCACTGGAGAACAGCACTGACCTTCCAAGTCTCTTCCTTGGCCACCACCACCATCTGTGTGCAGAGAACTGCTCAGCTCCCTGCCTGGGCTCGCTCCAGATCCCTAAGGATGAAGGATGCTGTGGGAGGCTCCATCTAGCCAAGTTCCTCTGGGCTGTGGTCCCCTCCTCTGGGTTTCCCATCAGCCTCTAACCAGGCGGAACGAATGGGCAGGAGAGGCTGCAATCCCGCTGCCAGAGCATCATTCTTGTTATTAATATTATCATTATTATTATTATTCTCCCTATGGCAGGCTCAGCCAGTGAGAGCTGCAAGGCAACCACGGGGCTGGCAGTGCCTGGTCCCACCCTGAAAGCACGCAAAAACACGGAAAAGTCTTGTCTGGCCCCAGCGGGGTGGTCCCAGATCAATCACAGCCCCCACCCAGGCACCCAGCTCTCTTCCCAGCATCTCCAAGCCAAGGACACAGCCGGGTGCTGGTTTTGGGGGTGTTTTTGCTGACAAACAGCTTCTGTGGGTTTCCTTGCTCATCTCTCCGGCCCAGCCTGCAGATGAGCCAGGAAATCTCAGGGGCGTCTTTGTGATAAACAAATGTAAACACTTAAACCTAAACAGCAGCAGCTGGAGCTGCCGTGTCTGGGCACCCCAGGGCACCCCCGGCCCCCTGCAGCCGGCACAGGGATGGAGGGGAGGAGGAGCCGTGTTCTGCAGGCGGGAGAGACCTGCAGGGGGTGGGAAAGGGAATGGGAATGGGAATGGGAATGGGAAGGGGCAAAGCAGCAAGAGAGAGAAGGATGTGGGGAAAGGAGGGGAATGTCCATTAGAAGAGGAATTTGGGAAATCGCCCTTCCTCAAGCCTATCCATGAGTGCTCAGACACTGCCTGCGTGTCCAGGCACCTGACTTCCCAAGCCAGCCCCTGATTACTGCTGTGCCACACGTTCCCTTGCAGGAGAGAAATTCCAGATCTATCAGCGGAGCTGTCGGGGACGCTCCTGCCGGGCTGCGATTCATTACAGCCCGGCTGATGCTCTGCAAGAGGCGTTTCATTGGCGGTGCCTGTCCCCAGGGTGGGGCTGCGCAGTCCCCGGAGCTGCTCCCCACACCCAGACACTGAATTGGCAGCGGCCACCCGGGCAGGGGACAGCTGGCAGCACGGCACGGGCTGGCTCTGCCTGCAGGAGATGCTCCCCGCAGTGCCCTCCAGCAGACCAGATGCAAAGATTTCCTCTTTATTCAGTGTATTTTCAGCACTCTCCTTTTGCAGGACCCGAGAAACTTCGTGTAATTAATCCCACCAGTGCATGGTCACTCCCTAAATACACTCCTGGGTAGTCCAGACCTGCCAGAGCCTTCCTGCTGCATCTTCCTGGACTTAAAGTGGGATTATACAAAACGGAGGGAGAGTGACTTTTTACAAGGGCATGAAGTGACAGGACATGGCGGGGGGGAAGTGGTTTTAAACTAAAAGAGAAGAGACTTAGATTAGATATTAGGAAGAAATTCTTCCCAGTGAGGGTGGTGAGGCCCCGGCACAGGGTACCCAGAAATGATGCAGGATCCCCATCCCTGGAAGTGTCCAAGGCCAGGTTGGAAAGGGCTTGGAGCAACCTGGGATAGTGGAAGGTGTCCCTGCCCATGGCAGGGGTGGAATGAGATGAGCTTTAGAGTCCCTTCCAATCCAAACCATTCCATAATTCTGTGACCCCCAGCCTTGGGGAGAGCCCCCCCTGTCTCCTTTCGAGAAGCCCCCCTGCAGTCCCAGATCCTCTCCCCTGGCTGCCAGGCAGGCTCCGAAATGGAGCTGCTAATTAAATTACACTGCCAGCCAAAACTGCTTCGTCAAGTAAATAAATAAATAAAAATTAGAAGGTCATCAAAGTTGTGTTTGGAGACCATCGCATTAGCATACATCTGCATAGTAATGAGGGGAAAAAAGGGCCATTTAAAGAGAGCTGGTAATTTACCCAGCCAAGTAAACTTCATTACCTTTAAGTAGCGCCCACGACAAGCACTAATTCACACCTTTAACGACCCTGGCACAGATGGCAGAGAGGGACGGGGCAGGCAGGGGCAGCCAAGGTGCCCGGGGCCGCGGGTGGGGTCCCAGCAGCCCCAGAGCATCCTCCACACCCAGCCGGGCCCGCGGGATCGGGCGCGGGGTGTCAGCGCCAAAGCTTCGCGATCTGGGGGTGCAACAGCTGGGTCGTGGCGAATGGAGGGGCTTCGCTTCAGCTCCTGCATCCCAGGGGAGCCGGGATCCCTCCGGAGCCCCCCAGAGCACAGCAAACCACTCCACCTCCGCACCAGTGCCACCAGTATCCCCGTCTGGCACCGCGCGGCAGATTCCGCAGGAAAACGGGGAAAACGGGGCTGTCCTTCTGCCTTTGGGTACCCCAGCACCCCGTGCATCCTTCCAGGCATTCCACTCCACGGCGGAGCCTTGTAGTACCCGGCGGAGCCGTGCGAGGCCAGCACAGCCCCATCCCTGCCTCTCCATTAAACGCAGCATCCGATTTCTCCAGGCTGTTCTGTGTATATTTATTTCCAATGAGGTCAGGGGTATCAAGGTTGTAAAAGAACATATTTCCCCTTGTTTTCTCCCCAGATCTCCTACGGAACGCTTCCCAAGTCAATTATCTCCCGGCAGCTGAGCTCCCTGCTCGGCTCTGCCTTGCAGCACAGCAGCCACCCCGTGGGGGGCCAGAAAGCGGGCTGGGGGATGAAGGAGAGATGGAAAGAGGGAAAACACAACGTCCTGAGAGGGATTTCACGCCTCCAAAATGTCAATTCCTAGCAAAAGACAACCGGCAGCACATCAGCACTCTGAGGGCCGGCGCTGGCACGGGAATTCCAGCTGGGAAGGTTGCAGGTGCCTTCCAGGTCTTGCTCCCACCACAGCACGGAGCTCATGTCCAGCTGTGTGCAGAGGTTAAGGTGTCACCCCCTGGCAGGCAGCAGGAGGGGGAAAGGGATGCAAGCATCCCCAGGGGGTGTGGCTGTGCCCTTAATTAGGACAGGGCTGTTTGCCAGTTCTCCTCGCAGAGATTCCCCCCTTCCCCTTGTGGCCTCCTGGAATTCAGCACATTTTATTAGGAAAAGGGCTCTTCTTTTCCTACAGGCTCCATCCTCAACCCACCGAAGTCAAAGATTGCTTTGTTGGACTCGCAGAGCTCCAGAGAAGGGCTCAAAGGGGCAGGCAGGAATATGACAGGAGACACCAGCCCACCTGGCAGGTCAGGACTCCTGGGAAATTCAGCTTCAAACCCCTCTCAAAATCAATCAAACCAAAACCTAAGTGTTCCTTCAGGCAACACCCCAGCCATCCTAATGGCTGGGAATATGGGCCACTGGTCCCATCCCTGTGCCACCCAAGGAGCCAGCTGGCTATGAAGCGAGGACAACATCCTCATTTGCTCCTTCCCTTTTTCCTCCCCTTTCTTTTTCTCTTTCTCCCCTTTCCCTTTNTTCCCCTTCCCCTTCCCTTCCTTTCCTCCTCCCTCCTCCTTTCCTCTTCCCTTCCCTTTCCTCTTTCCCTTTCATTTCCCTTGCCCTGCCCTCCTCCTCTCCACTTCCCTGTATTTTTCTAAAGAGCGCTTTTTCGCCATGTCTCATTTCATTCCTCATCAGATGCTTTCCCAGAGCATAATCCCGGCTTGTCAGGCAGCCCTTGCAGAAAGGAGTAAATCCTGTTTGATCCATTCCTGTGCACTTTGAACATGCAGAGAAGCACCTGAGGCAGAAACACAATTCCCGGGTGCGGGGGGCGCTGGGCTCCTTAATTACCCGGCCCCGGAGTCCTTTAGCTCCGGTGCAAAGCGCTTTAACACGGCTGTTCCTCAGTTTATTTCCAGCCTGATTCTCGCTCCCTTTAACTCAAGCACCGGCATAACGAGCCAACAATTGACGGAAAACAATAACAACGTTTTTAAAAGACGAGGTCGGGGTTATTCCTTTTCTCTCTCTCGCTTTCATGAGACAATAGTGAGGATGATGGTGGTGATTACCGGGAATTTCACGCTGTGATTGAAGGCCTACAATAAGCAGAGATCACTCATTGTCTGGGTTCAAACTGAAGGAGGGGAAATTTCGGTTTGAAATACGAACGGAATTATTCCCTGTGAGGAATAACAGGCTATCCAGGGAATTTGTGGCTGCCCCATCCCTGGCAGCGTTCAAAGCCAGGCTGGACGGGGCTTGGAGCAGCCTGGGGTAGTGGGAGGTGTCCCTGCCCATGGCAGGGATGGGACTGGATGAGCTTTAAGGTCCATTTCAACCCAACGCAGTCTGGGATTCTATAATAAGGTTCTATTTGACGTAAGGCACAGGCTGAGAGACAGGCTGATACCGTGTTTCTGCCTCTAGGAAAAGATGTTTATGGATTTGTTGCAGGCTACGTGCTTGGCCAGGGCCGGCTCACCAGGATCACCGACAAACTCCCTAACCAGAGACGGCTTCCACCTCTCTTTCCACGTAATTTTCCCACCCCACAAGTTAAGCAGTTTGGACACGGACCCTCGAGATGGGGACCATAAAGACATCTTGAACCGGAGCGACTGAGTCTGACCCAGACCCAAAAACACCCTCTCGGTGCACAGCTACCCTGGGGCTATTGGAGTTGTGTCACACTCATTAACGAGACCCATCTCAGAGCAGCCGGAGCAGTAGGAACGCGCTGGAATTGGAGAGAGACTCTCCGAAGCAGCACGGAGGTTGTTGCGGAGTGTTTGCATTGCCACAACACACGGCTGGCCCCATTACGGCCCCTTCCGAGCGCCTCCTAATTACCGATGCCTGTATCCTGCAACCCTCTGCGAAGGCAATGTTCCACTATTGCTTCCCATTAACAGGCGGTGATCTGCGATCCAGGGAGGCGAGGAGAAAGGTTTGCAAAACAGCACTGAAATAATGCTGGAAATGCTCATCAGGGTTTGCAAAAGCATCTGTGTAAGTACCTGACTTTTTCTGCTGCTTGGATAAAATCCGCCCAGGGCATCAAAACTAAACCTGGTCACCCACTGCACAGACTCCAGGCTGTCCAAGAAGAGCTTCAGAGTGAAGCAGAGTCCCAAAAGAACTTCATAGCCACCAGATCCAGCCCACCCACCCTGGCAGCTGCGTTGGGAGGTGACAAGGTGTCATTGGTGGCGCTGCTGGATTAAAATGTGACACAAACACTGCTTCTCCTTCCATTCCCCCCCAGATTCCTCTCCCCTGCCTTCTCCCTCCATCCCTCCCCAGATTCCTCTCCCCTGTTTTCTCCTTTCATCTCTCCCTAGATTCCTCTCCCCTCTTTTCTCCCTCTATCCCTCCCCAGATTCCTCTCCCCTGTTTTCTCCTTCCA
>VZRX01021844.1:0-19046 GCA_013398075.1 Notiomystis cincta
AACCAACCAACCAAAAATTCAAACTACCAAAACCACTAGAAATCAAGAAACTCTGATTTTGTAACCTTGC
The DNA here is from genome assembly GCA_013398075.1 of Notiomystis cincta. Lineage (NCBI taxonomy): Eukaryota > Metazoa > Chordata > Aves > Passeriformes > Notiomystidae > Notiomystis > Notiomystis cincta. The sequence continues at coordinate 71 of VZRX01021844.1, forward strand.
AGCCTGTCTGGTGGGAGATCTAGACCCAAGGCCCTTTTCTGGAGAAATCCTCTGAGCTGCAGCAAGGAGGGAGTGGCAGAGGGTAGCACTGGCATGGTGGAAAAAGACCTTCCAGCAGCAGCAAGCAGCAAGAGCTGCTCACCCCAGCACAAAGGAGGTCACTACACTCTGTGTCCTGAGGGGATGTAGAACACTCAGGGTACAGCTCTGATTAAGGCACTGGGGAGGAGCAGGTAGAGAGGAGGATATCTGGCTTAATATCTCCTGCCAATTGACTCCTGGTTGCTGCTTAGCCAGTGTTGGAAATTTGGACCTGTCTTACTCTTCCCATTGACTGACCAATGGTTTTGACTGTTTTGACTCTGAAACAGCCTGCCCATGACGGACACCTAGATTTTTAGATAGTGCATGATCTATACAAAAGTCCCGAAATCTGTATATAGCCCTATTTTCAATTACTTCCTTCTTCTGGAAATAATTCTCATGTGACTCTCCCTGACAGGAGAGGGGAGTTGCAGGACAATGTAGGCCCTCAGAAGACCTGTTATGAGCCTTGCCTCCCTCCACCTCTGTGTGTGCTGTGGCTCTGAGTGCATTGAAGAGACTCCAAGGACTCCAAAGCCAGATACAAGGAATGGTGTGGGATTGTCTTCCACATTTTCAATGAAAAAGCAAGGTTAACTCTGGAACAGATACCTTTCTGAAAGGAGGGGGAAAGTCTTCCAGAGCTGCTATAGAAACAGAAAAGCCAAAGGTGAGGAAATGCCAGGGAGAAGCTGTGAAGGTAAAAGCTTTATAGAGAGGGAGAAGTAAAAGCAATATTTGATGGGTATGTTTTTATTATAAAAAAGCAACAAAACAGTAGAATATGACAAAACCCAAACCCCATGCAAGACTCTATGTTTATAACAAAAGCAATTGATTTTGTAGGTACCAGGGATTTAGCCTCAAAAAATTATGGTGGTTTCTGCACTATATCCTGCGCTTTGTTACCCAAAACATCCAACTATAAGAGACAGTGACAGAAAGAGATATTGAAAAATGTGTTTGCATTTTTCCTTCAAGTGTCCTTGACTCATTTGAACTACAAGATACAATATGGTGTGAATTTTTCTATCTTGGATAACTGAACTCAGACATATTTTCCATTGTCTACCTTCACCTGTGGTATCCACTGAACAAGAAATATTGAACATGAGGACAACACTGTGCAGCAGAAGGTGCTGTCAGAGGAGCAGAGCTCCCAGTGATTTGCCCTTGCAGCAAAATTCGTACCCACAGAGATTTCCTGGTATTGGTCTCTCATTGGGTGGGTTTCTTTTCACAGTCACACCTGTGCTTCATGGCAGTTAGTTCTTCTTTCTGCTTCTACGTTTTCCTCCATCGTTTTCCCCCTGCATCATCTTGGCTTATGTCTTCCCTTCTGTACTTTGGATTTCTCTTTGCTTACTTCCTTCAGAAGAACAGGAAGTCTCCTGTAGGGAAAGGTTCAACTTGACTCATTTCTTCCTCAAAGGTGATGGAATGAGTCATTCCCTAGCCATGTTGCCCTCCCTTATCTCACAAAACCAGGAGAATAAGCTGGATAACCTCAGCTAAATACATGCTTAAAAACATTCAAATTTCAAATTCAAACTTCAAATTTTACATGACTTAACTGATTTTTGTACAGACCCTAAAATCTTAGTGTGATGTTAGCATGGTAGTAGCTGATTCCCTTCTCCAGGGCTGCCACTGAGCAAGAGCCAGGAGAGACAGTGGCCACCCCAGAGCTCTTGTTGCAGCTGAGGATGCCTTTCAGATGAGTGTCCCAGTAAAAATAGGGAGTGAAGGGCAAAGGAAGCATCCCAAAACACTCCTCATTCTGCCTCGGAGATGGTGGAAGAAATCCCTTCTCCAGGGGCTGGGAACAACAGAACAATCGCAACTTACATAACTTCTGCTGAAGCTACAGTGACATTACAAGGCATGTCAAACTTGTTGGCACCACCGAGCCCAGATCTCCCTTTCGTTGGAGAAATCCCATCCAGCCAATTGCCACCCTCCTAGGATGCTCCAATGCCTTACCTGGAGCACATTCCTCCTCTCTTGCTGAGATACTGAGATGTATTGTGTATCAACATTAAAATGCAGGCCTGGATGCTCTCCTGCTCAGCTGGGGACATCAGCACCGAGCTGCTTGAGCAGTGCAGGTTCCAGCCTTTGTTTCCCTTCACTGAGGAAAGTCCTGGAACAGCCCTGTGCACAGAGATGCAAACACTTTTAAGCTGCCACCTGCATTTGGTTTCATAACACAAGTGCAAAGGAATGCCCCCAAGTCCAGGCCCCTCAAGGCTTTCATTTGAAAACAGCTCCTTGTATGTCCCCATTTCCCATCTGTAGCACAAAACCCATCAGCTACTGAGAAGCACAACCAACAATACACACGGAAATTAGTAAAATTTGGAAGTGAAGCAGCAGGCTCCAGCCTAGTAACTGAACACAGGGCTCTGTCAAATGGCAGGCCTGATTCAGACGTGCTGCCTTGGGTCATTTGCTCACAGAATCAGTGGGGCTGGGAGCTGAGGTAGTGATCATCACTTCTAGGAAAGAACACCACACTCACAGCTCACCTGCCCCTAGGCACAGAAATGAGAGGCTGCTGTGGCAGAGCTTAAGATCTGGATGTGAACAGGCACTGCCAACCACACCTGCACCCCTGGCATGGCTGGCTGGACACTTGACAAGGTCTCCATCACTGTAGCTGACTCAAAGGTCCTCTCTCTCCAAGGATAACCGAAGTCAAATTCAGTCCAGGACTCAAAGCAAGCCTTTCCCTCGAGCTATGTGAATTATGGATTCAGTTGGTTCGTTGGTCACCCGGAGAAGATGTTTTTTGTTACAAGTCAACCTAAAACAGTTAATCTGCTTTTTGGTAAGGGAGCATTCACAGCAGATCAAAAAGTTTAATTCACCTCAAAACAAGATGCTTCTTTAGAGGGACTGGGGGAAAGGAAAATTGTGTCTTTTTCTCAAAATTAGGCAAAAAAAGGTAGAGGGGGAGTTGAAAAAGCTTGCAGTGGCTGCCTTAACATGAAACAAATAAAGTTGCTTTGTAAGTAATTTTCCTTCCCAATTTTAATGCAGTTCCCTATTCAGCATAAGAAGAAAATGACTCTTTCTATGATTCATTCTCATATGAAATTCAAAGGGTTTAAAAATGTGCCTGATTTTGGAAAGTTTCCTATGTTTCTACATAATTTTACAGCTCAGGCTACTGTTCAGTTAGAAAGCTGAGCTCCAGTGAAGACTGCTGACTATGGGCAAGGAGAGAAATCCCAGGGTAGAGCATGGCCTAAGAGCAGGGCTGGTGTGCAGCAGGGAGCACAAGCTCAGAATGGCTTGTGCAATGCTGGATGGGGCTGAGGAGGTGGAAGGAGAAAGAAAGGGAATCGGGAAGTTTAAGAAACACAGGATGTGCGAGAGGCACCAGCAGAGTGATTCAGTGTGATTTTCCGGTAACGACAAAGCTGCAGGAAGGGTCAAGAGGCAACACCCACCCACAAACTTCCATCTCCTGAAACCTTCAGAGAGGAGAGGGGTGGTGGGACTGCAGTCACAGATTTGAGGTTAAAGTTCTTATCTCTAAGTAGCATGGGCATTTGAAGAATCCATGAACTGCTTCCCTGCCTTGATGTCTCAAGGATCTGTATTTCTGCTCTTTGAGATAGATGTTCAGCCATATGTGTTCCTACACCTATGAGAAAATAAGATTAGACTAAACCTGTTACATTACACTACCTGTTACAGCAAATTATTAACAATAATAAATATATTACATCACTATATGCCTTTTAATGGCACACAATTGAGTTCAGGATGTATCCCTGTTTCCTTAGTCCTGAATATGATCTAAGAGCAGTTCACAGCCTTAGCCAAAACAGCCAACAGCCTGAGATAGGCCTGAAGCTCAATGGTCACTGAAGAATATTCAGCACAGCTGTCTAGTTTATGAATGACAACAAGAATTACATCTTTGGGGTGTTAGAAATCTGAGCTCTTGGACAAAATTTCAGCAGGAAGATGGGAAGGATCTGGAAAGGAAATTGCTGAGCAGAAACAGAGGATGAAGTCTGAGCTGTGGCTGCAAAAGTGCAGTAGCCAAACAGTGTTGCTAGTCAGGCTGGGCAGCTGCATCTCAGGCTGGGGGAGACTCCTTCCCTGCTAGCACAAACCAGAAGGAGTACAGTATGAAAACATGCTCACTCCTGTCCCTGGGCCTGCAGCAATGTGAGCTGTTCCTCCAAAACTATATTCCTAAATTCCGTCCTAGCTCCTTGACTAAAGTCAGAACTGGTTTGCCAAAGTCCTGTTTACATCACCCTTGCTAAGGGATTCTGTGCAAGTCATTGTGATACAGGTCTATAGTCTAAGTGAAGAACAGATGCAGAATATTTAATGTTGCAGCAGAAGTATAAATTTTAGGCAGTAAGAAATATGTCTTTATCCTATATGTGGATAGTATTTCACTAGAGTAAATAAGAAAATATCCTGGAAAGTAAAGACTAGAATAAAACACACCAAAAGCAAGGTCTCAAAAAATTGTTAGTAAATTCTCTACTTCAAAGCAGTAATGGGAAAACTACATCATCCCTCTGCCATTGCATACAAAGAGTCCCTGTACAGGATCAACGAACAGGCAAGTGCAGCCAACCTTCTTGCAGTTGCCTGCAGGTTAAGAATTTGGAAGTTGGTGAACAATTTGAGATTGAGTCTGAACATTCACTTGTATCTGCACTTTAATGTAACGGCCTAAAGGAAGCATTGCTCTAAATTTTAAATCACAGTAAACTTCATGAGAGGCTTGAGATGATCTATAGGAAAAGGTCAGAAAAGCTGAAAATGTTTTTTTTTTCATGGGCTTAAACGAGTGCTTTCAATCCTGCTTTTACACTTCCATCAATGTTTTACTCAGAGCCTCTGCAGAACCCTTCTAGGGCTTTTCTGTCCTAGGAAATCTTTAGCATACATGCACTGAAAGGCAATGTATGTGGCATATATCCCATAAGGGACCAGGGTACTGAAATCTGCAGGCAACTGCATTGCAATTGCTAACTCCAGCACAACAGCAGAAAAACCAGCTGAGCAAGAAGGCAGAAACTTGGATTCATTCAGAAACATTAACTCTTTTGGCAGGAAGGCTAGGGGCTATCCTGCTTTCAGCAACACATAATGAAAGATACCTCAGCTGTTGAGAAACTATGAAGAACATAATGGACAACATAACCTTGTGTGAATCATTTTAAAGACTGTGCAAAGGGGATGTGCATCTGGGAAGTCATCACATTGCATTGCAAGCACCTATTATTTGGGAAGGGAGAAAATTAGAGAAAAAAAATGAGAATAGACAAGCCAGGCCATTATACTCTTCTCACAAAAAAGAAATGTTAGTAGGTTCTGAGTCACTTGTGAAGAGTGGCAGAGACTTCAGTGACAGTGGGTAAGAGGGAACATTTTATCTGTCATTTGGGCTAGTTGGCTGCACACATTGCAAAAAACAGATGTGCCTGCCCTGCAGCATGCATAGGAATAACTCACTAGGCATGCCTGAGCTTCAGCTGTGCTCACTGTAGGCTGTAAGCAGCACTGCCAAGCTGCGCTTGCACTCTGCTTAAATGGCTGGTGATTTCTATGGCCAAACTGCCAGAGTGGGAACACAGCACCAGGAACTGTGCAGGAATTTGGAACTGTTGTGCCTAAAGCCAGCTCTAGTGTGCACCCTAATTCTTCTAGCTAGCTGCTAAAATCATCTGGTATAGGGAGAAAAATAATGATGGGTGCCATGGTAAGGTCTAATATAAATAATGACATGTGCTTGTACATCTGAGAAAGAGACATTGAAATGACAAAGGAACTTGTGAGTTTAAACTACAAGAGGATAAGAAAAAGCCCTCACAAAACCTGAGGTTAATCCTGGTCACACTGACATGTGGTTCTTGTTCTCCTTGCAGCACTATTCCATATTACTTGCTATGTGCAGTGTCTTGACTGAACTGAAGTTTGGAGTAGTTACATAACATACCCAAACTACCTCTCCAGTGACACCTACTTTTGTCTGAGCCCAGCTTTTCTCAGTGGCTTGAGTGCTATTTAAAAGGCCATAGCAAGCATACTTGGAAAGCATGTGCTTTCTGGGGTTTAGACCCATGACAGGTGAATTCTTGGTTTAGTTTTCTCTAAACCCTCATACTTTTTTTTTCCATCCATGATCTAATACATGGAATTCCTGGTCTACAAAGCAAAGCAAGAAACCTGCAATGCAGCAGGAGTAAGGACACAGTGAGTGTTCATGCCACGAATGTCAGGTTGAACAGGATCAAGCCCAGGCATGAATGGCTGCATACTTATAATTTGTTAAAGTGATGCTGCCTCTCAGGAGTATTTGCTGTTCCCAGTTCAGGAAGGTACACATTTGCTTATTTAGGCTTCCATGCAGAAATTAGGTTAATAAGTAATATTTGGAAAACAACTCAAATCAGCTCACTACATTCCCACAATGACTATTGAATATAGGAAACAACTATTTTTTTAAACCACTGAGTACCTTGTTCCATCTGGCCAGTTTCTAAGGAATATTTCTCTTTGTAGTGGCTACTGAAAGTGAATGATGGCAGTATTCTCCCAGGTCAAAAGCAAACCTCACACAAAGCCTACTGTGAATTAAAGGGGCTCTCATGCTGCAACAACTGGTCCACAAAGCCAAGGTGCTATGGCTAACACTACTCATCCTCTGTGGCACCTCCAGTAAAAAGAGGAGGGGTGTAGTGTGAAAGAGGATTGGAATGATTTTCAAATAAAGGTAGAAGCTTTTAGTAGTACGGTGCTGGACAAGACTAAAATCTCTTGACTTCAAAGAATGAAGAGTTTCATATCTCAAGCATTTAATGTCAAATATTTGCCAGGATTTTTATCTTAGTACAAGTATTTATAGTGGCTCTAATGCTATGTAAAAGACTGTAGCAAGACATCCCCAGGGGTTTATATTACTATTTGGCTTTATAGTTCTTTCACTACTTCAAATAAATCATGAACTTCTTCGGATGGGTCAGAGGCATCCCATTTCCTCAACTGCAAATGACAAACGATGAATAATACACATTGTTTACTTTTTTTTCCCCACTCCAAATTCCTATGTAGCTCTCCAGTGACTCCAACTGCTGCATTTGGTCTGGTTTTCTGCATGTGTCCTGCACAATGACCATGAATCTCTCAGATTTCATGTATGAAGATCATTCTGTTTCAGTGCTACACATACTGTATTCTACTCATTTACTCTAAGTGTGAATGTAGTGGTTTTTCTTTCCCATTTGAACACACAGAAATATTTGAAAATAAGGAAATAATTATATGGAAATAATTATTCATTGTTCTGTTGAACTTAGGAACCAAAGTAATCATGTGAGTAAGCATGGAGCAAGACCACTTTGTTGGTAGTTTGTGCTGAAGACTATGATTTCACTCTTGTTTCCCAAGCTAAATAAAGCTAGTACAAATATGCAATCATTCAAAAAAGCTGCAAGCTATGTTTGTGGCAATTATAAATGAAATATTTTTACTTGTGCTGCATGTTAAAACAACATCAGTCAGTGGAGGAGCTGCTTGTGTTTTGCATAGGACTGGCTGGACTAACTGGAGGCAAACATCAATATGGTCGAAGATAGGAGCTATTTATTCTCTTGCACTTGATGCAGACTATCATGCAAAAATGAGTTATTAAGCCAGTAAGACTACCCCAGCCCCAATACAAGTTTCAGTAGCCTGTGCTGACTTTGGTCTTTCTGAGCACAGTTCACATGACTCATGAATCAGTGTAACAAAGCAAAACTACACATTCTCCCAGAACACAGCTGGACATGGCTCTTTTGTTGGCTTCCTGCTGTGGGAGGAACCTCTTGGGTGCAATCAGCCTCCTTTCCCTGTAAGATCTTGACTATTGGGTCATGTATGAGTGAGCACAACATCCACAGGACAGAGACACCCCTCTATCTCATCCTGGAAACTCTTGTGAGCTGAAGGTCATGCTGATGGTTCTCTGTCTTTAAAAAAGATACTGCTAAAGGATCACCTAGGAAATGATTATGCTTCAGCAAAAAAGGCATTAAATAACCTACAGCATCCTCCAATCTGCCACTACGGGGGTCAGAAGTCATCACTAAAGGTGGCCTCTGCTTGCTCAGGAGAGACTTGTAGTGCTCTTTGGGAAAAGTAGAGGCCCCTGTGAGGCTAACTGCTGGGAACAGTGTCTTTTGCACATGACTTTAACTGGAAAACTTTTGAATCAGGAATGACAATACATGTTTCAGGTTGACAGACTTTAAAACATTTTGAGTGAACGGACAAGATTCCTCAGTTCCCCCAGGTTTCTGGTTTACAATGCCATCTTTAGTATTGAATACAACCTGTAAGAAATTTGCTCTACCTGTAAGAAATTTGCCAAGATAGCACATGATAAAGGAAAATTTCCATTCCAGACAACCTCTTTAGAATCCATGTCAAAGTGCTTCTCTCATGTCTCAATCTTGCTGTCACCTGGAATACTCCTGCCAGCACTCAAGCCAGGAAAATTCCCAAAGCTTAAACCTGAAGACTGCCCTGGCTGGCTGCCCTCTGCTGTGTCCTGTAGATTACAGAGGGCTACCCTGGAAAAACCTAACAAAACACTTGATTAAATAATGCTGATAGAATAAGTCTCTATAAAGCAAACCATGGCATTTTTTTGCCTTTTCAGAAAATGCTGCTCAATAGCAGTTAGTTCCCACACTCAGCTCTGCTATGATCTGAGATCAGCATATAAATTGCCACAGTTTAGGAACAAGAGATTAAACCTGTTTTTTCTGGCAAGTCACATAAGAGAGGAAAGACTGGTCAAAATCAGCTGAAGAAATTACCTCAGCTGGGCCACATTTGAGGCACCATTGTACTGTGATCCTAGCAGAAAATGGTTTAGAAGACCAGCTAGTCACTCAGTACAGCTTCATCAGAAGCATCATCTAGTTTTACTGAGCCCAGACTATGTTTAAACTGAATTCCCAATCTGCATTTTAACAACAGACCTCAGAGGGCCACAGTCTGGGAATGTGGTCAAGGCAGAGGTCGTTCCTATCAATATTACCTGAGTCATGTTGCAAACATGATAGGATACCAGTGTTTTGTAACTATATCCATCATTAGAGCAGTTTCTACAGAGCAGATAGGATCAAAACAAAAGCTCACTGACCCTCTTGCGTTTCACGATTCCATTATCTTTATTACAGAATGCAGCTTACTTCCCATTACATATTTAAGTCTGTGTTGTTCCTGACACTCTTTAATTCTCTCAAGATCTGAAAGCACTCTTTCTCTATACTTATTAATTTTACATGGTACTTTGAGACAAGTTAATAATAGGATCCAACTCATCCATTGTCCCACTGTTGGGGAACCAAAATGCATGGATGGCAAACCTAGTGCTAACAGCAATGCTATTCAGATGAAGCTGATTTTCTCCAGCTGTGTCAGAAAGCTGAACAACCTGCTGCTCCTGATCCCTCCAATTTTGTTCTGCTCTGTGGAAGATAGTAATCAAGCTCACAAGTATTACAAACTTAAAACTTATTTTTCCTTCCAAATGCTACATAAATTATGTTATTGCAATTTATATCTCAGGTTCATATGCTACCACATTGATACTATCTGCACAATGGAGACATGGACTGATTAGCCAGAATATACTGCCCAGCAGAAGCTATTCTCATTCCTTGTAAAGGTAAGAGGCTCAGGAAGGAAAGGAGCCACCAGGGAAGTGCCATGTAGTTTGGAACAGGATAATTCTTTTATCTTTCTGTGCCAATTCCAATACCTACTCTGAAGGCATAGTGATGCAAGGAGACATGGGTTGTGCTGTGGTCCTTAGACACCAGTATAATACAAAGATTTACCTGACAACTTCAATTCAGGTGTTATTAATTATCACAGGAAGCCACAAAGCATCTTGCAATGAGTGATTTATTTGGGTAACACACCACTGCTGTATTTGTGATTAGCCTAAAGTAAAGCAGTATGTTTCTTGTCATTACTTTCAGTTCTGCAGTTTACTGAAGAAAACTCCCACCATTCACAAAAGTACAGCCATTTGTAAAGACTGGATACATTGCACAGATTTTGCTTTTTGTTTCCCTGAGTCCCCTTTGGGATACCATTATAGTGAAGAATAGAGCCCTAACCTGAGAAAGTCATCTCCCACTGGGACTGATGCAGAAAGAAGGCGGGTTAGAGGGAAACCTAAAAAAACCCTGTGTCTTTGGAAGCAAATCCTAATAAATAAGATCATGGAGCTTCAGGATGTTGAGTTAAATATTCTGGTGCCCTTTTGGAGAAGAAAGAGTATTAGATCCCCATGCACGAACTGCAGACTTTTAGGAAAATGGTAACTTTGTGGAGATTGTCTAGGTTATGCCCCAGGCTACTGCTCTCACCTAAGGTTTGCATCAAGGCATTCCTTATGCACATAGGTGTGAAATCCTAACTAGAAATACTGCAGCTGAGCCCCTGTCTGGCTTATCGAAAGGACAGAGCTGCCACAGTCACGGACTGAGGGCACCCACGTTCCCCGTGCCCTGTGCTGTGCTGTCTCAGCTTGTCGCTCGTGTCCTTGGCCTGAGGTCTGAAGGGGCTTTCTTCCCCACTCTGCCCATCAACTGACTTGGCACCTGCCTCCTCTGAGCCTTCTGGGGCACGTTGAAAATCAGGAAGTTTCTGGGAGGTTGGCAGGAGAGATTTGCTAAAGATATGAAAGGAAGTGTGTGATACTGCACCTCCATCAGAGAGGAAAGCAGTCCATCTTCTATCAGACTGTTTTCTACTGCCCCAGTTGTAATAACCACTGGTCACACCACAGCTCAGAAGACACAAACAGACAAATAACATATTTTCTCTATCACTGGGATTTCTTCTTTAATGTTTTTTAATGGTTTGGTTTGGAAGGGGACCTTGAAGACCATATAGTTTCAACCCTCCTGCTGTGGGCAAGGACACCTTCAAATAAACCAGGTTGCTCTGGTCTTGAACACTTGCAGGGATAGGGCACCCACAACTTCCAGTGCCTCACCATCCTCACAATTTTTTCCTAATGTCTAATCTGAACCTATTTTTCTTTTTGTAATTTTTAAGCATTTCTTCAGTATCTTCCTTCCCATCAGTAGCTAGCTGAGCATCTCACCCCAATGCAACATGATCCCCTTTTTATGAAAGCATGGCTCCAGAATCTGTCCATGAACATTCCCTGCCTTGTCTTTGAGCCTCTTCAGGCATAGTACACAATTTTTCACCCTGTAGTCAACATAGTTTCATCCCACATAGTTGATTTGGGGCAGCAGGCTGCAGTGGGCTGTTGGCACACACCAGGAGACTCTGTGCCAGAGAACATCGGGTTCTGTGGGGAACAACACAGAAACACAACAACATCAACAACCAAACACTGAAAAACATACATTGTTTCTAAACTTCATGGAGGAGAATGGGAAGACTGTGGTAAGGGAGCCCCAGGAAAGGCTCAGCCATGTCCAACAGAGTAGCAGCACTCCTGTGTTTAATGCTGCTGTTTGCTGCTTGTGCTGCTTTGCAGAGTGAGTATGTTATCCCCTGGGAACACAGCTGAAGTCCAAACTGCATCACTTCACCCAGGCTACAGATCTGCTTTGCCATCTCAAGTGCGACAGACAAGCTTCACGCCCCTGAGCAGCTGTGAAATGCTGCACAGCTTCCTTGCAAAAGGGAAGAATCCACTCCAAAGTGCTCACAAGAGCTTGGGTTAAAGGTTTTAGCTACAGCCAATGCTAAATGTCTATTGTCGCCTATAGGAAAGTTAGAAGCCCACTAAAATCTGTAAGAAAATGAGTAAGACTGAAGTTAATTATTAGAAGCTTAGTTTATCATGCAATGAATTTTAACAAAAGCAAGTGTAGTGATTGCACCCAGAACACAAAGAACTAGAACAGTTGCTACATATTTGGATTTATTTCAGGACATAAAAAGTAGGGAAGAAGCTGGAAAAAATATGCACTGTATCACACACACATAGGAAAAAGTGCATGTTCTGAAAAGGCCTGTCATTTCCATATTGCAAGTCTAAAAGCTTTTAGATATCAAAAGCATTACTTTGCTACATACTGGCACCAACTGAAGTGTTAGACAACATCCAGGGTTTCTCAGATGCCACTGAAGATTCAACTGGTTTGAAGAACAGAAATTACAAGCTTCACTTCAGGCAGGAGACAGTACATCCTCTTCCAGAAAAAAGATAGATATATCTTTAAAAACCTTTATGGTGGTGCCTGTTAGCATCAGCATGTTTATGGATGTGATTACTATTTTCATTATAAACCCCTGCTTTGAAGCACAACTCAGCTATAAACATATGGCACTTGCAGGGACAGACACAACTCATCTGTTTCTATATCAGAACTTTAAAGGAGTATGCATACACACACATACTTTAAACAATGGTGGCATCCTGGTCTTCAATGGAGTTCTGTAGCCCAAAATTATCTAAATGAAAAGAATGAATTGTCCTCAGCCTCTGACATCGAAACTCTTTACTTTCACTGCTCTCATGCTGTAGCCAGTTATAATTTGTTTTACAAACTTTAAAAGCAGCTACTGATAGACAATAACCACTTCTTTCAAGTGTTCTAATATTACTGCTGCAGGAGCTTCACCTAAGGGAGGGAGTCTCCCTCTTCCTCCCTATGCCCATTTCTGCAGCAGGCCTGTAGTGAGCTATCTGGAAAGCAAGCAAGCAGTAGTCTGAAAACTTACTTTAGCAGGCACCTAAACCAGCTACCTTTAAATAGGAGTTTTTTAAGCACTTGGCTGAAAAGAGCTTTGATACGTTTGCAGAACATCAGTGAGTGAAACAGAGCTGCCAAGAAGCAATTTGTTGAAGTTTTATTTTTCACTCCTGTTCTGCTTGTTATTTTAAGCTGTTATAATGAAAACAAAGGAAATGAAATGAAAAGTTTCTACATTCAAGAAAGCCTGGAGTTTCCTTCTCCAGCTTCCCTGGTATGCTCCCTCCAGCCCGTGTCTGAGATGTGCTGTGTCTCTCACGGACATGGGTGGATATGCATCCATCAGAGGAGCTTTGCAGCAAGGGGTGGAAGTGGGGATCACCCAGCAGCTCTGGGCAGACATCCCCTAAGGTGATAGACTTTGCACGGGCTCCCACCAGCTGCTGGAGGAACAGGCCATGCACTTCACTGGGCTTCTAAACCCTCTGGTTAGTGAAGTACTTTATGGAAGTTAGCCACTGACCTCACAGTGACTACTTACACACACAAGCTCAGCTGTAAGATCCCGTATCTTACTAAAAGAGAGCTAAATCCACAGACAATTCCACATTTACATCTGGTCTTCATGTTAGGGATCTCCGCCATAGGACTTCTACTCATACAATATATAGGGTAAGAATTCGTGGAAAAAAACCCAAAACCCAGATGTATTTAGTCTTCTTGAATTACAGCTTCCAGAGATCTGTGTCTTGTATGTGCTTTCTGTACATGAAGAGGGCTCTGCAGTTATGCAGCTGAACATTAAATAAATGTAGTAAGCTGAAAACCACCACCATTTGGAAAAGCTGCACTGCACTAGGCAAGGAATATATTTTATAGCAGAATTCTAAAACTCTATAATTTCTGAATTTAACCACAAACCCACTGTGTTTCAAATCAGTAAATATTTTAATTACTCCCAATTCTTACATACAGAAAATCGCCAGAACTGCTGGCAAGCTGAAGCATCTGCAGAAAGCTATGAGCTGCACAGAAGAGCATTCACTCCAAACAAAGACAGCAGTCAGTCAGGCTCATGGACAGGACAGGAGGGCCCAACACAGAGAGGCTGGAAGGAAGATCTGTGATCTCTCTCAGTCACATGCCCTGCACAGGGCTCAACCTGCTGCCTGAATCCTTACCACCACTTGTACAGTAAAGAAGCAATTAGTACTAGTGAAAAGAAGAACAAGCAGTTTCTCCAGGGCTACCTATGCCCATGGCTTATCAAGACATGTACTTAAGGACAGAAACAAACATGCTGAGTCACTGTTTTGTTCCCCTTGCTGCCCTCTGGCCCGGCCACAGCATGTCCTTGCAGGATATATATGGATATGGGTATCAGCTAACCAACTCAGATGGTCCATGCATTGCTCCACAAATGCTTCACCCAACTGCAACATCTGAAGGAAAGCTCTGGCCCATGGATGATAGCCATGTTTGGGCTTGGACACCCACATACACACAAACATTGTCCCCATACCATGGGGTGCGTCTGCATTTGTCTCTGCTGAACATGCTCACCTCTAAGTGCACACTTGAGTGGCAAGAAAAACAAAACCACTGTGAAATTAGTGGCAAATTCAGATCCTGAACTCTGCAGATACTAAAGTTCAGGCCTCTGCTCTAAGCCCTCAGTGCAGCTGCACTTCTAAAGCACCTGCCCAAATGCTAATGAAATGTCTTTCATTTTATTTCCTATCAGCAGAAAACAGAGATTTGGGATTGCTGCTGGTAATAGATAACCTAGATGTATTGTAAGTAATGCAGGGTGAGCAATGAGATAGCCCAGTGTGATTGCCAATGGGGCAAGTGTGCCAGAAACACGTTATTCTCCACTCAGCAGCACGAACAGGTGCATACACGAGCATTTTCATACTGGGCTCAACAGAGTCAGTGCCATTTTAGTTCATCCAATTAGGTCTGCCACACACACTCACAAACTGCATACAGACCATTCGAGTGCTGAACAGCTGGCAACAAGGAGACAAAATCATCCTGTCTGCTTTGCCTGAACTTTTCTAGGAGTGGAGAATTTGTGCCTTGGCAGTGCATATGCTTAGTGATGCACTTCCAACTCTTGCCAGTAATTACTGTTTTCTTGATTTTATTCTTTCCAATGAAAGACCAAATGTTGTAAATTATTGCCTTAAAAAAAAAAAAGCTTTTTAGCTTCTGGCTTTTATTGCCTGCATTTGCTGTGCTAGGAAGTCCAAATGCTCACAAAATTAATGACATCAAACTCTGATTAGTTCCATATTGCTTCCTCATGAGCAGTGGCCACTTCTTCCACAAATACAGATAGAACATAACAGCCCCTAGTTACCTCTGAGGTGCAGTAACTTAGCAGTGTTAGGCTCAAGATTTCCATACAGCGTCAAACCAAACCCAATCTGGACAAACTCTGCTTGCTACACTGAGATAATGCAGTCCAGCAATTCCAGAGGAACATGGTATAACATTGTATATACCATGTGACTGGTGAGATAAAAAAAAGAGAATTGCTGAGATATGGAAAAAGTCCTGGATCATTTCAGATGGAGAACACAGTGATAGGTGGAAAAATGCAGGCTGTGAAACCAAAGCCAGCATGCATAGCTAAGTCTCTCACACACACTTGCCTTCACATAGATTACTGAGAGGTTCAGAGCAGATGAAAACTTGAGTACAGTCTCACTCTACAATCATCACTCCATAAGGCAACACTTAAGTTTCTTTTTCAGTATTTTGGTATCGTCTCACATTACAATTTCTGAACATGTCTATCACACTTCTCAGTTTTCATTATATGATTTAGACAAACAATATGAAAGACCTGCGAAATTACAAAGTAGCAGCCAAGACAAAGGCCTTGTAGCACACAGTGTTTTTAAATTAGACTACAGATTTTCAAGAATGGTTGGAGAGGCTCATTTTTCAAAACTAAAAGTCCCCAAGAACTTGCAGCATGACAGAAGCAGAGACAACCTCCTCAAGGATGTAAAAATTGCAAGTTGCTGGAGAACAAAGTATGCACTGGGTCAGATATTTGTAATGACACAGAGGATTGGTGGATCAAACACATCCTGAGTAACCAGGCAGTCTTCCCATGCTGCATCTACATCATACCTGGAATCAGTCATTAAGTGGCTAGGGAAAAAAAGGCTTTAAACTAAGGAAAGAAAACACCATCTAAAAATACCTCCTTACCCTCTCTCCCACCAAAATCAGCAGGAGAGGGGTGATGGTTGTCACAATGGTGTTAGTGAGAGCTGCCTTTCACACATTCATGTTCATAGTGCAACAGGCAGAGTGTAAGTGTGAAGAAATTCCCTCCAAGTACATTTGTTCATTTCAGGAACAAGTTAACGTGTCTTCCACTTTGGCGTTTATTTGTGATATTTTTAATTAATCTACTTACTTTCTAAACATGTTCAAAACATCAATTAGAGGCACAAAAGACATCATGTTTTCTTCAGAACCCACAATTTCCATTAATTTAAGTGACCAACTGATGTTAAGAGTTTTACAAACGGGATCTTGCTGGGAAAGTATTTAATGTAATTTTCCCTGTTGCAACCTTGGCCTCCTGAATTGGTTTGGTTGTGCTGCTTAGGGTTCCTCAAGATGTTGGCAAGATGGCCCAAGCAAGGCCAGCCTTTGTCCCACAACCTGCCTTCTCAGAGGAGACAGAAGGCTTCAGGGACACCATTTGATAAGAGATGAGTTGCCATCTGCCTGACTCTTGCCTGGGCATTGGAAAAGCCAGGCAATACAGTGTTACAAGTAGTCTGCTTAACGCAATATGGGTTGTCTGGAAATGAAGGCCACAAATCCCAAATGACTTTTCCTGCCCACTGACCAGGCAGAATTTGGCACTACTTCTCTTGCTACTGTTTTTCTTATAACTAACAACCTTCCCAAAAGTGTCTGCCAACATTAGCCTTGATGTAATTCCAGCAACTTCACCAGAGGAATATTTAGCTCTGTCCTTAATCATCCTCATCCATTTTCTGACTTTTCAGAATCCTTCTGTGAACAGTGCTGTGCCTTTGATGCCTGAGACACCAAACCAAGACTTCTCTGTGGTCGGACAAACAATTCCAAGGTCAGAGTGGTGGAAAGGCACCGTCAGCTGGTTTTGCACGTCAGCTGTGGCTGCTCCCTCAGGCCTCTCTGAGTTTGCCAGCCCCTGCATCAGCTCGCCCTTCTCATTCACTGCTCCCCAGATACTTCCAACACCATGGACTGTGGTTAACAAGCAATAGCTCTGTTGCTCATTTTACATCATCAGACCACAAGTACATCACCTTTCAAGTTAACATTTTTCCAAATACAAAGCTCTTTAAATCACATATGCAAAAGGACAAAGGCTAAAGAGGAAGAAAAAATCCCAACAATGAAATGCATTTGTCACAAAACTCAGAAAGATGACTCATTGGGTGGCTTCATGATTGTGGTACTTCCTAGCCATTATTGCTCTCTATCTAAAGAGCTACAGAAATTAGTCAAGGTTGGCTTTAGAAATAACTTGTGCTTTGTAGTCAGTATGTTAATAGATATCTTAGATCCTATGACCTTGGAGTTGTCTGCAAATAGAGCAGCTAATGTAATTGTCTTTTTAAGACAGATTCTTTTTCTCAGAGCATACAATTATCTACTTTTAGTAAAAGCAGGGATACAGACAGCACCATAAACATGGATTGCAAACATTTCAGCTGACAGGTAGGTGTTACTTGATGCTGACTGTACAGGGTGTTACCAGAGGCAAGACTTATCTGCCCATGTGCAGTATGGAGTACACACCTCTACAGAAGGCAGATCCCAGCAACATCATCTCACAAGTAAAGCTGCATCTGACACTTTGCTGTCTCTCCAATCAAGATTCTTACAAAGCTTTTTGTTTCACATCCAGTATAGTCTTGCCTGTTGCAATGCAATGGTCTGGCAGAGCACTTTGTGGTTTATGTTCCTTGTTTCCCCACTTACCCTTGCACAAAGTGCATATTTTAAATGGGGCAAGCATTTAAAATTGTGGAAAAATATTTGTCTCTGAATATTTAGCCAAAAACACAGAGCAAGAGGATACCTAAGGATATTATACTTCTGAATTCTGTATAGGTATCAGCTATACTGCTACTTTTCCAAATCATATCCTCCATTAAAAGAAGATGAACTCCTAGAACTTTTGTTTTCAAAGCAGAAATGGAAGGTTGTATGATTTTTCAGTAAAAATTCCTCATTTTTATCAAATTGAAGGCATCTCAGTGAAAAAAAATTACTGTAAATTCACTCCAACTACACCTCAGAAGACAAAATTTCTGTGTAAGTAACAACCCAGTTTTGCTGCACTTGTTAATTAGGCCCATTTACAACTGAATTGCTAAAAAAAATAAAACAAACCAAAAACTGAAAGGAAAAGCTCAGACGAATTTGACTGAACACTAAAGAAATATTAAAGAGTGACTTTCAAACTTTTGAAAGCCTCCAGCAAGAGCGCTCAGGTTTTTCTTTTTTTTGTTGTATTTCTCCTACCTTCACAAACCAATAGCAGGACATATTGAGACATGTTTACCAGAGGGACTGGCCAAGCCTCTGTTGGTCCTTGAGATCTTGTAACGTGGTGTTAACTGCACTGCATAGCAGGCACAGAAGAGATTTTACTCAGTCATGGAAATAAGCCAAATAAACTTCCATCAGTTCTTCAACAAGCAGCCATGTGCTTGTCCCAACCAGGTGACAACTACCATGCCTGCATTTACAACTACCAGGTGACAACTACCATGCCTGCATCTAACACCTGGTCTTCAAAGAGGCTTCGGTTTTGCAATCTACATAATCCACAATTACCCTTACTCTGGCACTATTTGTAAAATTAGAAAAAAAATCAAATATAACAACCACAAAAAAAAAGCAACCATGCAAACCTTATTACAGAATGGAGTGATACTTCCTCTTTTCCTTACTGTGCCTATGACAGACACTTCATCTAGGACAAAGTAACAGACCAAAAATGCAATGAAAATTCAATACTTGGAGGAAATTGAAGTCACAAAATGTCAGCAGAATGTTAGCACTATTAGGTCAGGACATCTCAACTGTTAGCAAGACTTGGTAAAAGACTCGTATTTTACATGACAAGTTGTACAAAG
>VZRX01021845.1:0-22662 GCA_013398075.1 Notiomystis cincta
CTGCCTCAGTTTCCCCATCTCTAAGACAGAGAAATTCCTCTCTCCTGGCTTGTGTTTTGAGATCCTGAGCCTGCAGGACAAGATTTTTAGGATGTGAATGTCCCAGCACTAAAATGGCACCTGTGTCAATTATATTTCTCCTGTAATTGCAAATCACAATAATGTCAAAAGTTGCCCCTTTGAGTCTTCACGTGGCCCCTTCTCCCATCCTGGCACACTGATCCCCCTGGGGAGCACAGCCCTGCACAGTCATCCCTCTCCAGACAAACGAGGTGCTGAGAGAGGGAGGGAATTGTGCAAGAACTCATCCGCACTCTCCCGGGGCCATCGGCCGGGAGCTGATGCCAGAGGGTTTGGGATCAGGCCAAGCACATCCTGGTGCTGCTCCTGAGGGAGTCTGGGAGCAGCCAGACGAGGGCCAGGAGGGAAAAACGAGTTGGGAAGCCATGAAATCCTCCTGCAAACAGGATCCATGGGCTGTGAGAGCGTGGAGTGGCAGCATTCCTGCCTGGCTGGGGAGGGATATTGGGAACAGCGACTGCCCAGCCTGGGAATGCCATTTGTCACCTGGCCCTATCACAGCCAGTCAATAGGACATGGACACACCAGGTGTCACCAGGGACCTGCTGCTGTCACAGCCATCAATAACGCTCAATTAGGGCTGGAGCCCTCCCAAAATCCGGGTGTCCATCACTCAGGTGCTTCCCGGATCCCTGGGCATCCACTCCAGCTTATCAGCCCCTGGGCAGTGGAAAGCTCCCAGAGACTCCAGCACAGCTTTGCTCCCTGGAAACCTCCCTGGGAATGTGGCTGGGGGGTGATGGAAAGGATGTCACCCACACAATGTGGGGTTTTCCCCTCCCTTCCCTAAACAATTTGCACAAACCTCATCCCATTTTAATTGACTTTTCCAGTCCTTTTTGCACATGGTTATGATGGATGCAGCTGACGAGTCAGCAGATGGTGCTGGGAAGTGACAAATTAGTTACCAAGAAAGGTCACTTTTCCAAAGCACTAAACTTTCCCATGTCTTGTTCCTCTGTCCCTCCAAGACGCGTCCGGCTGGCAGCTTTCCATCCATCTGGGATGGAGCCTTCTGCCTCGGGAAGGACAACCTTCCAAATCAAACAGAGGGATGAAAATTAATCATATCTGTATTAGCTGCATGCAGCCTGCCAGCTTCACCTCTTAATTATGCAAGAGTGCTCCGACAGGAAGGAATTGTGGAGCTGAAAATAAAGGGTCTGACTCCAGGTCTGGAAGTGCCAGGGCAGGTGGAAGCAACAGGCACCTCCTGGCTCTGGCTTGGCCCAGTCCATAAATGCAGCTTTTGGCACATCCTGGCTGCAAAACAAAGATAAATGAAAATACAAAATCCCAGCTGGAGGTCTCCCTGCCAGAGCTGTAATTCCAAAATTCCATCCTGCTGCATCCCTGGCACAGTTTGCAACGTGAAGCCCCCGAAACTCCCCTTTGGGCTTCGGTGCCAAATGGCAGCAGAGGTTAGAGGCTCAACACAAACATGATGTGCAGGATGAGCTTGGGTGCAGTTCTGCTTGTTCCTAAAGTTAAATGTTTGGCATAACTGGGAGCTGTCCCTGGAAACTGGCAGTGGAAGTGCAGTCCATTAGGCCTGGTATTGGCTGCAGTGTCAAGAGACACGGGGCAGAACGAGCTGCCTGTGCCAGCAGCACGGAGCATTTGTCTCCATGTCTGTGCTTCCCTCTCCAAGCTGCTCCAGGCTCGGGGTGTTTGGCAAAGGGATGCAGGAGAGCAGGGGATCAGAGCCAGGATGAGCCTGATGTGGAATTTGAGCCTGGGGAAAGCACATGTGACAGTGAGAAGGACTAAAATCCCACCCAGGCAGGCACTGGGGGTCCCCAGCAAAGCTTCCAGTTCAGGGCTGAGCATCACAGCTCCAGGAGCCACCAAGGGCCTCATCCCCTTTCCCTCATACCCAACAACAGCTTGGATGGAGCTGGGAATGGGGGACAGGACCTGGTGCAGAACCAGTTGCTCCCCCAGCCCTGCCAGACCCACCATTAGGCTTGGAAAAATCCCATTCCTACTCCCAGTTCCCTTTCTGAAGCCCATGGGAATCCATTCTCACCCCATTCCCATAGAATTATTTTGCTTGGAGTCAGATGGGTCCAAAACCAAGCCCAGGACTGGAGAGCTGCAGTCACACAGCAAAGTCAGCATGGTAAGGAGCTGGTTTGGGCTCCCAGCTCGGGAAGCAGGAGCTGAAATCTCCTTCTCCCAGCCCAGGCACATCCTCCAGCTTCTGCCCCTGCATGGATGTGGCACAGATTTCACAGGCTTCAAACACTCCTGAGGAATAAAGCACCAGTGGCAGATTTTAATGCAGTTTTCCAAATATTAATGCCAGATACACAGTTGCAGAATCACAGGCTTAACACACGTGTTCATTTGCAGCATGAATATTTTAAAGGCCTGGATTTTCCCCTTCCTGTCCCCATCCCACTCAGATTCCTCCCAGCTCCAGTGTAATTCCAGGTAATTCCTGGCAATTCCTGACTGGGTAAGGATCAAGAGGAAGGATTCCCCTCCTGCTCACCCCCCAGACCAGTTCAGCTCCTGTTTCTGGCAGCAAAGGATGGTCTCAGATTAAAGGGTAATTTGTCTCATGGAGTTTCTCCTTCTCCCACTCCTGAGGCTCCAGGGGCTGCGGGCACAGGGCAGGGCAGGTGTGGGGAAGGAGGGGATCAGCAGAGGGTCAGGAGCCTGGCAGGGGCAGTGATCTCACTGTTACCTCCTCTTGTGGCCCCTCAGCACCTGCAGCTCCATTGCAGCAGATCCATCCCAGCAGGATTGGGATTTACAGCCCAAAATTCACACTGAAGCCTCCCTGGAAACCAGCCCTGAGGTGACCTGGGCATCCCAAAACTGGGGAAATTCTGCCTGAGGCTTCAGTTTCTCCATGGAACAACAAAAGAGAGGAAAAATTATTTTCTGGACAGAGCCTGGATGGATCTGGCTTCTCTACCAGGGCTGGAGAGGACAGGCACTGACCAAAATGCCCTATCCCATAAAAATCCTCTTTCACTGGGATGAAAAAAAAACCAAATAAATTTTAAATTCCCTTTTTCTAATAAAATAAATGTCTGTGCTTATAAAAACTTTCCCTTCTCTCAAGGGAAAAAAAAATAAACAGGAGAAAAATGTTTCCTTGCCTTGTTTCTCTACATTTTTGGTCACTCCTTTGCCACCCTCTCCCCGATCTGGAAGAAGTGAAGAGAGAAAGGAGAGGAGGTGAGAAAACACGATGGGATGCAGCTCAGCTGTTCCCATTTTGGTTTTCAAATCCAAGCCACCCGCTTTGCACTTGAAGGCTCAGGAATATTTTTAGGGATGGTACAAAAATGCAGCCTCATGGCCAGGGAAGGGCTATGCCTGGTTGGTCCCATGGGGCTGGGTGATGTCCCTGGGCACCCCACTGTCCTTTTGGGGTGCTGTGACCCCAGGCAGGTTATGGGAGAGCCCAGCTAAGCCCTGGATGAGCTCAGAGGCAGGGAAATCACTCAGATTCCAGCCAAAGACATTCCTGCCGGGCTCACAGGGGATATTTATTCACTTTGATGAGGAGGAATTCAGTTTTCCACACTCCAGGCACCCACTGACCTTTCATTGCCTCATTCCCTTCTTCCCCTGCCCTCTTCCCACACCAAACACCAGCAGAGCAGGTTAAGGGCTACAAGACAACAACACCAAGGCACCAGGAAAAACCCCAAATATTTTTTTGGGGGAGCTGCTCACACCATCCCATCAGCAGGAGGAGGATGAACAATATTCCTGCTCCCTGGTGAGGCCGGGCTTGCTGCAGGCAGGTGTTTCCCTGGGAAAGGGGAGGCGGGACCGGGATCAACCCCCCGGGACCTGCGGGTGCTCACCATGGACAGCGGCCACTCCCTGGAGGGGAAAGAGGTCAGGGGGAATAAAAACAGGGAAAGAAAGAAGAGGAGGAAAAGAAAGGGAAAACAATTGGGGGAGGGGAAGGAGAAGGGAAAGAAAGAAGAGAGGGGGAAGAAGAGCAGGGGAAAAAAACAGGAGGAAAAAGAGGAGGGATAGAAAGGGAAAATAATTGTGGGAGGAGGAAGAAGAGGAGGAGAATAAAGAGGAGAGGGAAAGAAGGGCAGGGAAAACAAGAAGAGGGAGAATAAAAAGAGGGACAGAAAGAAGAGGGGGAAGAGAAGGGGTCCAGCCATCGCTGTGCTCAGCAGTGCCAGCTGCCAGCAGATTTCCCAAGACTGGTTGATGCCGGATGCTGGGATTTATTGGAGCTCTCACTGGAGTCTCTCTGTTCATCCCAGCACCCCTCAGCAATCAGTGGCCATTTATCTGCCACAGAGGAGAAGGGTTCTGGCTCTCAAGGCACCAATTCATCCTGGGAGGAACAAGGAGGCAGAGTTGGATGGCTTCAGGGTGAAAAAGAGACTCACACATGGCAGGTCAATGAGCTGCCAGGTGAGGGATTCCGGGAGAGACCTGGGGACAAGGAACAGAAGCACATTCATCCCAGGTGGTACATGGGGAAAACAGAATGGAAAATTGTGACAGCAGCAGAACGATCTGCAGAGCCACTGGGGCCTGTGCAGCCAGGCCTGATCCCAGCACAGGCTCACTTTTGATAAAATGCCCGTTTAATCCATGGATATTTTGCTTAGGTGCAGAATAGCAACCTCAGCGAAAGCCTCTCAACCACAAAGGCTTTAGAGAGCTAAACAGTAAAGATTGGGAATTAAGGAGAATAAATATTAATGAAAGGGGTGTGAAAATCCATCATTTTTCCAGACAATCCTGCCCGTGCTCCTCTGCACGGGGCCGTTGCATTTATGGCTCTCTGGAGCAGGAGCTCCACGTGCTCAGAGGAATTGTGCAGGGATGGAACTGCAGCAGGAGCCAAACAGAGGCTGGAGAGAGCCCACATCCCATGGGAGAGGGAAAAGGGAGCAGGGGCTGCCCGAGGAAAGGGTTGTTGGACCAGTATGGGATTCAAGGTGCAGCAAACCCTGCACTGGTGTCGGCGGCTGTGGGTCAAGCCCGGAGCGGCACAGCCGGAGCCAGCGCTGTTACATAAAGGGATGGGGAGAAGCCCAGCCTGGGCTGGATGGAAGAAGTGAATCCAATTACAGGATGAAGGGCACAGGGAGAGGATGGACACATTTGGTCTGGAGCAAATCCCTAAAAGGCTTTAAAGCAGGGATGGCAAGAACAGGGCACAAATGAACCGCGGTGCAGGAGACGCGGCCACCACCGAGAGGAGTCGGGGCCTTGGAATGGGGCAGGAGGCAGAAATGGGGCTCTGCACCTGGCTGAGGGAAAAATACCACTGGGATGTGGTTCTCCTGGGAACTGGGATGCCAGTTTGGCTGTTCCTGGGCATGTTGGAGCGAGGAGCCAGCCCAGCCAGGCACCAGGAAACAGCCCTGCTGGAAAGAGGAAACAAGCAGGCAACCCCCAAATTTCCTCCGTGCTGATTCCCATAAGATTATAACCCAGCTGCCCATGTCACAGCAGGCTCCAGACTTCCACTGAGAAAACCAAGGGCTTGTATTAGAAGGAGAAAAAAAAATAAATTGACCCAGTTATGACAAAACGAAGCAGCACGTTCACAGGATCGCTGTGGAAGCCCATGAGCAGCCACAACAAGGCCCTCGGGAGTAACAGGATTCCACTTCACATGAGATTTACAAATTAAAAATAAAAGAGCTGGATTATTTCTGTGTGCCTGAACCCCGTTTCCTGGCTGCTCAGCTGGGCTCAAGTGGACATTGCAGGGTGAGGAGGGTGCTGTGAATGGGCATCCCTTGGGAATTTGGGAAAAGCCTTTCCTTTGCCTCTCTGACTTGGCAGTCAAGCACCTGCCCCTGGTCGAGCAAAGGGGGAGAGCTGCACACAGATCCCTGACCCCCATCTCCCCCTGGTAACTCCTGCCCAACACCTCAGAGAGCCCATAAAGCAGACCCAAATCCAGACTGGCTCCAGTTTGCAGGATGGGAAGACCAGAGCAGCGTTTTTGCCGTCACCCCTGGCAGAGCACGACTCGCTCCAGGCACAGCCCCGCGAGCGGTGCCGGAGCTGCCGGGATTTGCCGCCTGTGCCGGCTGCTCCTCGCTGCGGGGCCGGGGGGACTGTCTTGCACACCTGCCCACTCTGCCACAGCCCCGGGTTGTCACCGAGGGAGAAGTGTTGACAGCACCACACGGAGCGGAGCAGGTTCGCAGCTGAGCCGGGATTGCTCAGCTCCTTGGCAGGGAAATGACAGGGCCCAAAGAGTGCCTGTCTCTCCAAGGAAATCCTACAGAGCTCGGAGAGACATTACCTGGATCAGCAGCAGGAGGAAAAGGCTGGGAGCTGACAGAGCTTGCAAATACCAAGAGAAGAGGTTGGCGTGGGGGAGCTCTCCCCACATCCCAGCTGCTTTATGGCTTGGGGAGAGAGCCTGGAGCAGGATGGAGATGGAGAATCTGCGTGGAAAACAGGAGCTGGGGGCCCTCCGGCTCAAATTTTGTGCATGAGAGGCAGGAGACAGGAGACAGCCTGCTGTGCACTCTTACTTTTTGGGACAGAAGCAAAGGTACCTCCCCGTGCACCTCCAGCCCCTGTGCTGGGTGGGTGCCCAGGGCACAACCACAGAGCCACAGATCCACCAGCTGTGGCCAGGTAATCCCTGCTGGGGCAGGGCCAGCCCAGCCAACCCAATTGTAAATACATCAGTGTCCTCCTTCTCCCTGCCACACGTTTAAATCTATTTGATCCACTCTAATGGATTGATCTACAAGTTTGTGCACACACATCCTGCTTTGGACGGGCGGCTGGCAGCGCCTCGCCCATCACGGCCTGTCAGCTCCACTCAGCCTCACCTCCAGCGCAGAGCGAATCCAATTACAGGATAAAGGGTTTTCTTCCCCTCCATATGGTCTCTATAACGCTCTGGCTTTATCTTGCCTTAACCCCTTTCCTGGCGAGGGAGCTCACAAGCCCGGCGTAAGCGGCTCAGCGCCACGGCCCTGGGTGGCTGCTATGTGATACGGGAAGTGGGGTCTTCCCAGGGCACCTGGTGGCACCTTCCTCCCTCTTTTCCTGCCCCCTGGGGAGGAATGAGCCCCCACAGGAGGGAGATTCAGGGCAGCACCGTTACAAAACCAGCCAGGAGCACAGGGGTGAGCTCGGCCTTGCAGGCAGTGTCGTGCTCTCGGCCGGGGTTCACGGGGCTGTGTGTGAACCCAGCACCAGGAGCTCAGCGCAGATGTTCCCTTCATGACTGATTTGCTGTGCTTTTGCATTTCCCTCCACCTTGCTCTGCCAGGTGTTCCCTGTGTGCCCCTGGGCAAGCAGCTCCTGTGCCCAGCAGGGATGGGGATGGGCACCACAAAGGGCTCTGGGAGGCCACCTCCCCCGTGTGAGCTCTGCCTGCCGCTGATCCCTGTGAACCAGGCGTGTCGGCTCTGTGCAAGCCGGTTATTTGATTATAATTATCATTCCTTGCTTTACACAGGACATGAAAGCCCAGAGCAGCTCAGGGCCCCGTCACGCCGCGCGCGAGCAAACAGCGAGCGAGAGACAATCTCAGCTCAAAGCGCTCGGCAAAGCAGGAAAACCCGCAAGGGGCAAGGAAAGCCTTTTCCTGAGGACAAACACAGAGGCAGCAAAGCTCTCCTCCCACATTAGGCAGGGCCTGGAATTCGCTGTCGTCGTGGAGTCAGCACAGAAAACAACTGGGAGAGAGAGCAGCCCATAAACTTTCCCTGCGACGAGACACCAAATTAAAGCCATCTCTGTGACAGGGCTGCAGCAGGAGCTGAGGTTGCATTCAGGACACGTCCTGGAGGGACCAGCCACGCTCACTGGTGTCATTTCCCTGCTCTGGGTTTATTCGAGGCCTCGGCCACTGCTCCGGCCGTGCTGACCTGTCCAGAGCTCTAAATCCACTGGCCTTGGGGCAGTGACCCAAGGGGACATGTCCATGAGGACAGCGGGGAGGGGACAGCCTCTTACAGAGCACAGGTGATTCAGGTTGACCTGCTCCACAGGCAGCTCCCAACAAAGGGGGAGGGTCTGGTCCAGGCCTTGTTGATGGTCAGTTGAACCCTCTCAGTCCAGTTGTCCCTGTGAAAGGTGTTTGGGGACCATCCATGACACCAAATCTCCTCCACACTCAGCTGCCAGGGTGAGTGGAGAGGGTCTGCTGAGCCAGGAAAGGTCTCTCCCAAAAAAGTGCAGCTGAGTGTTCCCCCATCAGTCAGATCCAGATCCACTCTTGACTTTAGGAGAGAGCAGGACACCCCAAAGGGGTGCCAGGAAGGGGTGGGAGGTGACAATTAACTTTCCCATGGGATACCCTTGTCCACATGCAAAATCTTGGAAAAGCACCAGAGATTTGGGATGCTGCTGGTGCTGGCAATGAGGCCTGAGTGTTTTTGAAGGTGGGGCATCCCAGGGAAATATTGGAGCTAAAGAGTTGCTTTCTCTTTTGAAGGTGGGCCACCATAGTGAAATATTTGAGCTGGAGAGAGTTACTTTCTTCCATTGGAGTTGGGAGGGACACACTGGAATTGAGATGGATGCCCAGCTGATTTTGTGGATTAGAATTTTCTGGGATCTCCTTTGATATTCAACTCATCCTGCATCAATTTGCCTGATTTTTGTACATCTGCAGCCTGACCACGGCCAGGAGAGGCAGGAATTCCTCCAGGGAAAGCTTTGTGAGAGGTAAAGCCATGGGACTCCTCCATGGAAGTTTCCACTCATCCCCTCCAGGGAGACCTGGACCAGGAATTTCATGCCTGGTGGTTTGACAGCGAGATGATTCCAAGAGGCACATCCATCCCGTGGGGAGCCGCTGTCCCAGGGCACCTGAGGCTGGCTTGACCCACTTCCCTGCACCACGTCCTACTTCTGCTCCTGCTGGATCTCCGCAGGCAGATCAGGGATTAGGACACGTCCATCCCAACACCCCCTCAGCCTTCCGCCCCGGCCTCCAGCTCGGAGATGCCCCAGGCGTGCAGGAGACCTCATTCATCCCACGGGACAGCCATGACTTTTTCCATGGGCCGTGCCTTGGGGAGGGCGGCGAGGAGGAGGAGGCCCAGCTTACCTCGTTATCCGATCAGCTCCCTTAACGCCCCACATCCCCGGGATTAATGGAAGAGCTTCCCTAAGGCGCCTTAGGCAGGTCCCCTGGACAAGGAGCACCCATGACCCAGAAGGAAGAAATGGGGAAGAAGAACTTGGATGAGGTGGAGTGTTGGTGCTCCAAGCTGGCGCTGGCCCTGCTGGGAAGGGTTTTCCAGGCTCGTGTGTGCTGGGATGGGGATCCCACACTCCGTGCTGAGAGCCTGGGAAAAGCTTCCTTCCATCCCTCTTGCTGTCCCAGGCTGGGCTGGTCCCTCTGCACTCTCTGCAGGGAGTTCAGGACATCTGAGCTGTCCTTTGCCCCATGGCACAACCAGGGCTGTGATCAGGATCACACAACCAAGAGCCCTGCCCCAAAACACTACATTCACCAAAAAATTACCAATTACATTTTGGGATGGGAAGTGACTTCCCCTCCCAGCTTTGCCCAGCTCCAGGCCCTTGGCCATGTCAGCAGAGCCTGGATTTGCCCTGGGGTGGGGACACCAGCATCCCCCATGCTGAGCCAGGCACCCGAAACAGCGCCCAGCCAATGACTCAGACCCACAGAGCTCAGTTCAGTCTTCCCCAGTGACCTCCCCAAGGTCAGTGGGGCAGAGCTGGCCACTCCCCAGTCCCCAAGTGGTCTCCCAGGGTCCTTCAGCCACCCAGGGACACCCAAAACCTGTGGACCCCAGCACAGCCCCATTTCCACATTGGCCACTCCCAAACTCCCCACTGCTCCTCCCACCTTTGCCCCTCTTCCCAAGGGCTCCCCACCCCATCCCTTCCTCCCCCCAACACCTTAAACAACATTAAACACTTAATGGCAATTAATACGCTTTAATGCAGGTTTTGGGGCCAACTGGCTGCTTAGAGGGTGCTTAAACCATCAACCCCTCTCAATCCCGTTGCCCTTGTCATACAAAGTTAGCCGAGCCCCTCGTCAGCCTCCCCCCGCCCTCGAGGAGGCCGGCGGGTATAAAACCACCCCGGGGCGCGGCACCGCCAGGGCTGGGCACCACCTCCATCCCCTCACCTCTTGCTGCTCCTCCTAACTCATCCACTTTTTAGATTGGAGGGGAATCCTCTCACTGCGTATTTTCCGCACTGGGAGGGGGTGGGGCCTCCCTTTTTTCATTAATCGGGGTCGAAACGCCATTCCTTGCAGCAAACCCCTGTGGCAGAGCAGCTCCCGTAGCGAGGGCAGGATGAACGGGACGGAGGGGGTCAATTTTTACGTGCCTATGTCCAACAAGACGGGGGTGGTGCGCAGCCCCTTCGA
The DNA here is from genome assembly GCA_013398075.1 of Notiomystis cincta. Lineage (NCBI taxonomy): Eukaryota > Metazoa > Chordata > Aves > Passeriformes > Notiomystidae > Notiomystis > Notiomystis cincta. The sequence goes on from VZRX01021845.1 coordinate 10,421, forward strand.
GTACCCGCAGTACTACCTGGCCGAGCCCTGGAAATACCGCCTCGTGTGCTGCTACATCTTCTTCCTCATCTCCACCGGCTTCCCCATCAACTTCCTCACCCTCCTGGTCACCTTCAAGCACAAGAAGCTCCGGCAGCCCCTCAACTACATCCTGGTCAACCTGGCGGTGGCTGACCTGTGCATGGCCTGCTTTGGCTTCACCGTCACCTTCTACACCGCCTGGAACGGCTACTTCGTGTTCGGCCCCATCGGCTGTGCCGTGGAGGGATTCTTTGCCACGCTGGGAGGTAAGGGCTGGGAATGGGGGGCTTGGGGCTTCCTCCTCCTGGAGGGCTTTGGGAGCCTGGCTCCATCCCTACAGGGCATTGTTGGGATGTGCAGCATCATTCCCCCTCGCCTGGGGCTCGCCCTGGGCTTGAAATCGGGGAGGAAAACAGATTTGACCTCCATGGCACTGAGGGAGGGAAAGGAACACTGGGAAGGGATCCTTGTTGGCAGGATCCAGTCTGGGGTCACCTGGCCCTGCTGGTCACTGCAGGTGTCTGTGGTTACCAGAGACCTGCCTGGGATGACCACACCGTGTTCCCAAGGAGCACAGACCAAGCACAGGCTTGGACTTGACCACCTTAGAGGTCTTTTCCCAACGTTCACAATTCCATGATTATTCCTCCAAAGGCTTCCCTTTTTGGGGAAATGGAGGGTTTAGAAAGGGAAGAGATCCCCCAGGAGGGGAACCCCATGGAAAAGCTACAGATGTGGAGAGATGAGAGGGCTCAGAGCTTATCCAGGAGCAAAAGGAAGGGGAGGAGGATCCAGGGTGATTCCCAGGAATGGCTCAGCTCTGTCCCCACTGCACCAGATTTGGGTGCCCTTGGCATTTTCCTTAAGGCATTTCTCAGGGACGCAGGTGCCACCAACACTTTGCCCTGCAGAAAAAACAGGGAGAATTCACTTGGCAGCTGGAGCCCACGCAGCCAGCCCTGTCCACACCACACCTCGTGATGGATCTGACAGCCAACAGCCCTGGCTGGAGAGATCCAGAGCCACCACAGGGACTTTGCTTTCCTTCCTCTAAATGGGGCCACTTCCCACAATGACACTGCTCGGAAAATACACATTTTTAAACTATGGATATTCTGCCAAAGGCACAGCTGAGTCTTCTGATCCAAGACAAGGAGCAAGGAAAGGCTTGGGTTTGGGGGTCAGAAGATCCCAAAGTCTGCCCCATCCCTGCTCAGTGAGCCTTGGGCAGCGTTATTTTGCCTTTGCAATGTTTGTACCTCTCCGAGGAGGAGGAGGAGGCTCCTGTTCCCAGGGAAGGAAGCTGGCTGGGAAGCAGTGGCTGTGCGAGCAGCAGGTCCCCAGCGAATCCCAGCACAGGGTGTCGTTATCAGCAGCTTATCACAGCTGGGGGCATTAGCAGGCTTACAGCACCGACTAAACGCTCCCAAATCCCCTGAAGTTTAATTATCCCTCATAAATACATGTGCACGTTTGCCCACCCACACAGCACCCCCCCTCCCCGCACCTCCCCCTGATCCAGCTCCATCGGAAGGCTCGTGAAATGCACATTGAAAGGAATCAACAGGTTTGGAAGCATCTGGCAGCATTGCCGGGAATTGTGCTTCCCCCACGCCCAGGTGGGATTCACCCCCTTGATTCTTAGTTTATTAAAAACCCCCTGGTGATCCCCCCTCCACCCCCAGCATCCGCTCGGCTCCCAGAGCTTTTGCGCGTTGCGGGTGGAGGATTCCCAGTTTTTAGCAGGATGCTGCTTATCCCACGCTGATCCCCAGCTCCCTCTGCTCTCCTCTGGAAGCACCAAGGGAAGGTGGAGGCCAGAGGAGCTCTGACCACTCTGTGGCTCTCCCTCTCCTCCCCGCAGGCCAGGTCGCCCTGTGGTCCCTGGTGGTCCTGGCCATCGAGCGCTACATCGTCATCTGCAAGCCCATGGGCAACTTCCGCTTCTCCGCCAGCCACGCCATGATGGGCATCGCTTTCACCTGGGTCATGGCCATTTCCTGTGCCGCTCCACCGCTCTTCGGCTGGTCCAGGTGAGCCCGAGCACTCCCAGCAGCAGCTCCCGCATCCCTCCATCCCCTCAGGGAGAGCACGTGGCTCCCTCTGGCAGCAAGTGCTCGGGGAGCAGGGAAATGAATGTCCTGCTCCCGTGGGAGGGAGGGAGTGTCACAGCAAGCAAGCACCCAAACCATGTGTGCCACCCTTCCAGCATCCCCCATCCTCAGGGAATTCCATCCCTGTTGCCCCCAGGGAGGGTCCTGGAGCAGATCCCCACCTTTCTCCCTGCCAGGTACATCCCGGAGGGGATGCAGTGCTCCTGTGGGCCCGACTACTACACCCACAACCCCGACTTCCACAACGAGTCCTACGTGCTCTACATGTTCGTCATCCACTTCATCATCCCCGTCATCATCATCTTCTTCTCCTACGGGCGCCTCGTTTGCAAAGTCCGGGAGGTAACGGCCGGAGGGGACTGAGGGGGACGGGGCAGGTGGGCAGGGCAGGGGTGAAAAGCTGCCCCTCACCACCCTCTCTGTCCACAGGCAGCTGCCCAGCAGCAGGAGTCGGCCACGACCCAGAAGGCGGAGAAGGAGGTGACGCGGATGGTGATCCTCATGGTGCTGGGCTTCATGCTGGCCTGGACGCCCTACGCCGTGGTGGCGTTCTGGATCTTCACCAACAAGGGCGCCGACTTCACGGCCACGCTGATGGCAGTGCCTGCCTTCTTCTCCAAGAGCTCCTCCCTCTACAACCCCATCATCTACGTGCTCATGAACAAACAGGTGAGACGCCCCGGGGCTGGCCAGCACACCTGGGGGCTCCACAGGCACATGGCTCCTTCCCAACAGGGGTGGGATCGCGGTCCATCCAGGGACCCTTGGTCCTGCAGCGCGTCCCTGCCGGCCCCCAGTGCCACCATTCTCATTTCTGTCCCCTCCCCAGTTCCGTAACTGCATGATCACCACGATCTGCTGTGGCAAGAACCCCTTTGGGGATGAAGACACCTCCTCCACCGTATCCCAGAGCAAGACTGAGGTCTCCTCTGTCTCCTCCAGCCAAGTATCACCCGCATAGACCATGGACAGTTTGAACTGGGGTGACCTGCCGAGCTCGGGGACCCAGACAGACGCCCCACAGCCACTCCCTCGCGCCCCGGCCCCCTCCCCTGCAGGAGAATTTAGCTGTGCCTGTCCTGCCGTAGCGTCCCCTGCACAGACCCCACCCCACACATCCACGGGGACCCACAGGTGGCACTCTGAGCCCGGGGAGCCCAGGGCCCTGCCCCAGCTCCCAGGAGCACATCACCTCTGGGGGACTGTCCCTCCCTGTCCCCATCGAGCTCGAACAGCAGCGGTCAGTGGGGATCCCCAAACCTTTTCCTGCCTGAACCCCACTCCCCGCCAGCATCGCCCTTCCCTGGGCTCCGGGGAGTCTCACAGGAGCATCCAGGCCTCGTTTGCAAAAATCTAAATATCCTGGCAAAGCCCCAGGAGCAGCACCCCATGGCTGGGGTGGCCCCACCTGCCCCTCACCAGGGCCCAGGCCTGGGGCTCTCCAGAGCTGAGCTCCCGCCGGGATTCCCACCGGGAATCGATTCCCACAGTCTCTATAAATCAATAGAACAAACGGAGCCACGAGCGGGCTCTGCTTCCAGCCCGACTCCCTCTATCCCCAAGACAACACTGTAGATATATTTTTTTGTCTTGGAACCTGTAAATATTTGCTCACGTCCTTTGAAGTCTCTATCCCTCCCAGCCCTTTCCTTTTTCCTCCTCCTCCCGACTTCGAGGCAGAGAAATCCCCTTCCACCTCTGCTCCGCCTGGACAGGCACGGCCAAGCTTGGAGGGTGGGGCCGGGACCCGAGCGCTTTCCTGTACATATTTTATAAATAAATAATCTCGTGTCAGCACAAGGATGTCTGCAGTCAAGGAGTAGGGATTTAAAAAAAATAAGAAATAAAGAGAAGCAGCACAGAGAAAACCACAGATGCTCAGTCCTTGTCCTTTCTCTTGGGCTGTGGGGACAAGATGCTGGTGGCCAGCTGGGGGAACACGATGCTGCTCTTGGAGACACGAGCCTGGAGCTGTCCCAAAAGCCATGGGAAGGGGGATCTGAGGGTGACACCACCCCCACAAGGTGACAGCCCCATTAGCAGGAACACCAAAGGTGTTTAAAGGCAAAAAGAGACCGACACAGCACAGCCCTCACTGCCCAGCCGCTGGCTTTTATCCTTTAATATTTAAGATTTCCCTGTGTAGTCTTAAATAAAGCTTCAGCTGAGAGCTTCTTGCAGAGTTCAAGTTCCCCTTCCTGCAGGGCCCTTCCAGGTGGCATCGTGATGGAATTGGCAGAGTCAGGGAAAAATTTTTCCTGTGTCAGTGAATTCGATATGGAGCGGCTGGAGAACGATCCCGGTGCCATCACTGCCAGAGCCTCGCCCTCCTCCCCTCCCTGCTCAGCTCACACCTGCCCTCTCCGGTGTTTCTTGGATCCAAAGGCACCAAAAACTGTGGGAAGCTCCAGGCTGGGATGGGAAGGCAGGGGTAGGAACCACCTTTTGCCCCAAAGCACTGGGAGGGGGAAGGATGCAGCCCCCAGCCCCGGCTCTCCGGGCACCCTCCTGTCTCTGCACCCACCCAAATTCGGGCACCCTCCTGTCTCTGCACCCATCCAAATGTGGGTCTCCCTGCCAGGATTGCCCCGGAGCAGTTCTCACACCATTCCTGCTGGGCTGAATGATTCATGGCCACTCTGCCCATCCCGGGAGCCTCTTTTCCTGCCCTACAAAGCCCCGAGCTGAGCTCGTTTCCTTTAGCACCTTTAGAGGCACTGGGGCTGTTTTATATTGAGCAAATGAATGTGTGGAGGAGCCCTCGGCATCCTTTATCTCCCCTCCAGACTCCGGAGTGAAAAGTATTCCAGGAACAGAGCCCTGGACCCTCTGAACGGGCCTGGCTGAGCACTCCCCGTGTTTGTGATTATTTTTAAATGCTGCAGCTCCAGCCCAGGGCTGCTGCCTTTTGCTGCAGAGCAGGGATGCAGGGAGAATCCATAGGGAACCCACGAGGAATTTACAAGGCCCTGGGTGAGGATAAGAGCAGTCTGTGATCCCTGGCAGGGAGTTCTGGGGAGCCTGGGGATGGCTTTGCAGCCAAATTTTCATGGGTAAGAGAGGCAGGGAGCAGAGTCCAGCCCGGTGGTGCTGCAGCAGATTCCAGCAGTGATTCCAGCAGTGATTCCAGCACTGATTCCTCCTGGCTGTTCCCACCTTCACTGCCCATCCAGCTGCTCTCCAGATGTGCCACTGCCCACACCACCAAGGAGAATTAACCCAGCAGAACAGTTTTACCTCCATGGTGCATCTGTCCCGCTGCAAGGGACATTCCCAAGGTGGATCCTGCCTGGAGCGTGGCCAGGGATGGAGTGAAGGGAGGTGGAGGTGTCCCAGGAAGGCTGGGTGTGGCACTCAGTGTCACTTGGGTGACAAGGTGGGGGCAGTCACAGGTTGGACATGCTGATCCTGGAGGGCAGGCTGGGCTCATCCAAGGTGCCAAGGAGCTGCTTTGTCTGGGAGCTGTGGATGGGAATAGAACGATAAACCTGTCCTAAACCTGTCCTGAAAGAGTGACCCCTCCACTCTGCCATCAGCCCCTCTGCAGCAGCCACTGAGGGTGATGATGGAACTCCTTCTCCTTGACCAAATCCCTAAAAAACCCCAAAATATCCAAGCTCAGAACTGATTTCTTCAAACCATGGGGGCAGGGGAGGAGCAGCTAATCAAAAACCCAAAACAGACCCAACCCTTCCATAGCAGAAAACATCTCATTCAAAGATTCCTCTTGAAAAATCACCCAGGAGTCCTTTCTTTCCACTTTTCCATAAATACATGGCTATATCCAGGCTCTGCATTTGCAACCAGCAGGGACTATCCCAGCACCACCCACTCAGAGCAGGCACCACCACCTGCTCCAGCACCGCTGGCCTGGCACTGCTGCCACCAAAATTCAGATGCAAACTGAGGAAAGCAGCCAGACTTATCCAGGGAACAGAGACAGCTGGAATGTGGGGCCCAAAGGGCATTTCAATGTCTGACTCCCATCCCTCTGCAGCTGGGACTGTTCCTCCTCATCCCAGCACTGCCGTCAGCTGGTTTAGGAAAAGTGCAGTAATTGGCTCAATTCATTTTAAATCAGTTCTCGTTTGTGCAAGCAGCACTGGGGGAAAAGCAGCTCGGAGTTAATAACATCCTGATTTGGAGCATCCGCAGGGATGAGCAGGGAAATCTCCCTGGGATGTTCCTGGCCTGTGCCCCACAGCCCTGGGGCAAAGAGGGCCAAACCAGGCTCCTGGCCTGCTGCTGCTCCCCACAGTCCTTGTCCTGCCCGGGGCTGATCTCTCCAGGCTGGAATGGCACTGCCTGGATTTCTCCCAGGACGTTTTTATCCCATCAGTGGAGAAGGAGCAGCTCCATGCCAGAGGGTCTGGCTCTGCCCATTTCTCTCTGCCAAAGGAAAAACATCTCCTTGTCCAGCCAGTCCAGCAGCTCTGGGAACGAGAAGATTAAAACACTCAAACACTCCCCCCTTCCCTCTGTGCCATCACACACAGGGCTGGGGGGCCAAATCCCCCTCTGGGCTGCCCAGCCCTTGAGACCAGCGGGAAAAGCTGCTCCTTAAAGCAAAAACTGCTGTGATTACAGCTTGAGAGAGGCCAGGATTTCCCCTGACAGTGCCAGGGGGACACTGCAGAGCCCCAGCAGCCCAGGGAGACCCAGGCAGTGTTTGCCTCCCACCCAGGAGGATGCACAAACCCCCACGTTTGTGTCACATCCCAGCCCGAATCCATCACGGCTGCCTGTGTCACGTTTGCAGCAATAAAAGGATTCAAACAGCAATTCCTTACTTTTATGAACAAATGGCCCTGGCTGGATGATTCAGGCAGCATTCAATTCCCAGCCAGAAAGTGTCAGCAAAATCCCGGCCTCTCACATGTAGGTGGATAACTGCAAATGAAAGGAGGGAATTATTAGCACTTAATACTCGCTGGGTTTGCACTCCCCAGGGCTCCTCTGGGGAGATGCCAAATGCTCCGGTGCTCCAACAGCTGGGAGGGCCCTGCTGAGGGGGCTGCAGGGTTTGGGGTGATGGCTTTGGACACTGGGATCGTCCTCATCCCACTGCCAGGGCCCTGCTCTAGCCCAGCCCCTCTAGAACCCCTTTTCTCCCCATCCCATCCCATCCCATCCCATCCCATCCCATCCCATCCCATCCCNAAGCGCGCTCCAGCCTCCTCCAGACTCTCCACTTCTCCTTCACCCAGCCTGCCCATATTTTTCTTGTTCATCAGACTGACAAATGGGCAGAAAACAGACTCCTGGCGATTTCCTGCACAGGCTGCCCACTCCTCCTCTCCCCTCGGCGATGACTGAGAGCTGAAAAAGCAGGAATAGCATATAAATTTCCTCCCTGCTTTAATAAATACCTCTATTACCTTGTGCTTTCCCCCAGCTCGCTGTGCAGCTCCTGCTGCCCGCCGGGCAGACGTGATAAACCAAAATTCGCATTTCTGTGGGGAATCAGCAGCAGGGCTCAGGCAGGCTGGCAGCAGCATGGGGGGGGGGAGCCTCCCACCTCGGGGGTCTGGCTGCAGCTTCACATCATCCCACGGGGAGATAATTCATTCATTTATTATTGAAGGGGGGCTGGAGTTTGTCTGGCCCCTCTTTGGTCTCACTGTCCTGGTCCCATGGGTCCTGCAATTCCCAGGGACCCCAGTGCTGCTGGGCTCATCCCAGGCACCCCCTGTGCCCCTCGGGGTGAGCCTGGGGTTTCCTGAAGGGTGGGAATAAGGACAAACCTAAAATCTCACCCAGAGGGTGCAGGGGAGCAGAAGTGTTCTGTGGTGGAGGGAAAGCTGTGGCTGCAGTGATCTGTGCTGAGGGCAAAGCCCCGTGCTGGATTTCTCTCCTCTGTGCCTCCTTCTGGTCCAGATCCTTTCCTGGGGCTCTCAGGACACCGGGGACAGGTCGTGTCACTGCCCCTTGGCCAGGAGACACCCGGGCCGTGCAGGACCAGCCTGAGCATCCCAGTGGGATGCAGACACCTCGCTCCATCCCCACCACACCCCGTCTGAAGGACAACAGGTAAAAGCCACCAGCCTTTTACACCCCCAGCACTGCCAGCAGCCCCTGGGGACGCCGCTGTCCCCTCTGCACAGGCTGATCCAGCCCTGCCAGGTGGGCAGAGCCACTGTCCCCATCCCCCGGGCGCAGAGCTGCAGCCGCGGCTCCTCCTCCCCCAGGGCTGGATTGATGGCGGTGCTTTGCAAAGCCGGGGAAAAAAACACCTTCAAAAGGAGCATTAGGAGGTGGCAGCCACCCAATTTCCCCCTTAGCCAGCAATTGCTGTGTCTCATCCGCTTCCTAGAGTCTATTTAACTTCTAAATTTAACAAGCTCCTAAACAAGTAGCAGCAGCAAGTGGCAGCGCCCGGCTCCCACCCTGCGAGTGGCATTTTGGGGACCCAGCCCGGGAATGGGAAATTTCTCCAACGTCTCTTTGATTTATGGCTCTCGTTAATCCTCCAGGAGAGCCCCGAGCTGCCCCGAGCGCACCGAACCTCCGAGGGATAAATAATTTACCAGATGGTTAAATATTCTTTAAGGTCTGGAGAACATCAGTGGGAGCAGGGATTCGGGGGCGGGGCGGTGAGGGAGTGAAACAAAACTACAAATTGAGCACAAAAAGAGGGAGGGGATGGCCTGGAGCAGGGAATGGAAGGAGCAGGACAGCACAGGAAGGGAAGGAGCAGGAGCAGGAATGAGGCAAGCAGGATTAGCCAGCGGTTTTGGGGGGATGTCCCGTCCAGATGTGCCCTGCCAGCTGTGCAATGCAGATGTGCAGGGCCGCCCTGCCCCTCCAAAGGAAAGGACGGACTGGGGAGCAGGGAGGGAAGGGAGGAAGGTGCGGGCAGGGAGGTGGCCCGGCCTCGCAGGGCTGGAGCAGAGCCAGGGCTGCTGTCAGAGGATGCTGACGCCCCGAGCAGGCGCTGCCTGCTGCCCTCAGGGGCGCTGCTGGAGGCACACAAGTGAAATGTGGTGCCAAGGGGACGTTTCCACCTCCTTTCCTCCTCCTCCTCCTCCCCAGGGATCGGGGCAGCATCCCCGGCGAGGAACCGCCGGGCTGATGCTGGAGGGAGACCACGGAGCAAGAGGCAGCGCTGGAGGAAGCAGAGGTTGGAGGGGAGAACCCAAATGCTCCTGCTGCGAGCTGCCAGCACATCTCAGCCTCGGCTCGGGGTGTTTCGGGCTCCCCGGGGCTGCCGGCGGAGGTAGATGGCAGCAGAGCCTGCTCCTTGCGGCAGCCGGGCTGCGACAGCTCCGGCCCCGCTCCGCCGCCCCCCGAGCAGGTGCTGAGAGAGCCGGCTTCACCCCCAGCTCCTTCTCCCCGGGCTCCTCTGCTGAGCACAGTCCGGAGCTCAGGGCTCAGCGGGATTTCCCGCTGGCTGAGGTGTGCCAGAAACTCCTCAGCGCTGCCTCTCCTCCCGTCCTGCGCCCCCGGACACCCCCAGGGCAGCCGAGCTGTCACCCTGGGCTCAGGTTTGGGGGTTTCGTTTGGTTTCTCTGCTGGTCCTTTCGGGGAGCACACGGAATTCTGTCACAACCTGCCCTGCTCATCCTCCCCTCACTGTTCCAAAGCCGATCTCAGCCCTTCCCCGTATTTTATTTTCCAGGTGCCTGATGAAGCACGTGATTAACAAATTAAGCAATGCTTTAGGGAATGGTTCCCCCAAAATCCCTGCCAGAGGGGCCCCATGGGATCCCTGCCCCTCTGGGATGAGGAGCAGGTCCCTTCCCTGCTCAGCCCTGTCCCCGAGGGTTCATCTCGGCTGCCCCTGATGAATAGATCATGAATAATTCACTGCTGCCTTTATGAAGAATTCATTGCCCGCGAGCTTCCCAGGGTAATTAAGCTTCCTGTAACCCCGCCCGGCCACAATCCGCGCTCAGCCCTTCATTCATCCTCCCCACACCACTTCCATTAATTCAACTGGGACAAATGCCCGAAGGAAACTTTCTCCTCGCAGGGATTCCCCATCCCCCAGGAGATTCATCCATTGCATCCCCAGGGATGCGTTTCCAGGATGGAAACAGGGCAGGACAAGCCACATTCCCCGGGACAACCAGGGATTTTTGGCAACTGGCTCAAGAGAAACAAATTCCCCAGAGCTCTGGGCAGCCCCGTCCTGACATCCTGGGGCACCCTCACCAAAACAGAGCCATGCGGGGGGGGGCTCCAGCAGAGAGCCAAGGCTTTCTCCTTTCCTTACACAAATAATTCCGAATTTTACCCTCTGCAGCTTCCCAGCTCAGCCACGCCCAGCCCTGGCACCCCGGGCTGGCATCCCCCGTCCCACCCCGCATCCCCTGGCACAGCTCTGCCCCACCTCGGGCAGCCCCACAGGGGCACAGAGTCCCTGGTGCAGCCCCATGGGCGGTGCCAGCACGAGGTGACACGGCCGGGGACGAGCCTGGAGCTTTGCTGGAGGTGTAAAAATGCCCTGCAGGCTCCTCAGTAATTGCCGGGCTGGGGGATGGCAGCTCCAGGAACTCCGGGAACGCCCACCCCAGCCAGATCCAGCGCTGGAGAATCCTGCACGGCTCCTGCCAGCCCCGAAAGAGCAGCTCGGCAGCCCCACCAAGCTCCCCCAGCCCCGGCTGTCACCTCCCTGCCGCTCGTCCCTCCCTCATCCCCTCTCAGCCCCTTCCCGCCCCCTTCCTCCCAGCTGGGCATCCTTCCCTGGCTCCTTCTCTTCCTTCCTCCCCTCCTGGCAGCTCATCACCATCTTTCCCTTGGTTTTTGGAGCCAAGCAGGGCTGCCAGGCTCGCCATCCCTGCTGCTAAAATGCACATTGCCAGCATCAGGCCTTGCCCTTTCCTGTGTCTCCCAGTGCCTCCCCAGTGCAGCTGTGACCCGGCTCGTTCCTCCTCACTCCTCCTTCCTCCTCACCTCTCCTTCCTCTTCACCCCCCATTCCTCCTCACTCCTCTTTCCTCCTCAGCTCTCCTTCCTCCTCACCTCTCCTTCCTCCTCACCTCTCTGGGCCCTCACTGAATCCCTGCCCTGCTCCCACCTTGGCCATGCAAAGCCCAGGCTGGAGTCCCTGTTTTCCATGGATCTGCCATCCCAGTGATCCCAAATCTCACCCAGGATGGGGCAGGCAATGACACCTCAAAGGTGGGCACGTGCTGGTGGCTCCTGCAGAGGGCTGAGGTATGGCCTGACACAAGGGATGGCTTATTCCTAATTCCCATCCCAAGAACCTGCAGGGAAGTGAGGGAGAGGCCTCATTCTGTCCCTTCCCTGAGTTCTGGGGAGTCCTGGAGCTCCTGAAGTGGGGGGGGTCCCATGCAGGGGCAGCTCCCAACATGGGGCAGTGGGGGCTGGATGGGTCCATGCCCTGGGCACAGGAAAGGACCAAGGGACAGCCACTGGCAGGTGGCCAGAGCAGGACTGTGATGCTCCTTTTTTTGAGGGCAGCAGCCACCTCCTCCTTTTCCTCTTTTTCCTCCTTTTCCTCCTTTTTTCCTGGTTCTCCTTCTCCTCCCTCTCGGGGCTGCAGTGCTGGGGCTGCTGCCTCCCGCCTGCGGTGCAGATGGCCCAGCATATGGGCAGCCTCCCCTCGTGCTCGCACCTTGTAAGCAGATTCTGTCAGGTTTAAAGAGGAAAAGCTTAATTAAGCAGTTGTGTGTGTACAATTATGTCCTTAATTATCTCCGCGTTTCACTTCTTTGTTGTTCCCTGTTTGCGAGAAGTTTGGTAACAACCACAGGCGACCGTGCCCTGCAGCAGGAGCTTTTCCTTCCCTCTTTTCTCTTTTCTCTCTCCTCCTGCCGCATTTTAGGGATATTTTCTGGCAGGATGAGCCCCCCTTGCCCGAGAGCTGGGCTGGGATTCACCGACCTCAGCTTGGATCCCGAACCAGAGCGGGTTTGCAGCAGTGCTGCCCACACAGAGTGCGAGTTTAGCTGCTCAAAAGCTGCTTCAGCCCAGTTTCATCCTTTCCCACATTTCTGCTCCAGCCCTGCCCCAACACCCTCGGGAATAAACAGACCCCGTGACAGCATCATCAGGGTGATGCTTAATTGCTGCCACACCCCAGGAATGCCACCCAAGGGCCCCCTGCCTAATTAATTCCTGTAATTACTCCATCCCCCCCCCC
>VZRX01021846.1:0-45677 GCA_013398075.1 Notiomystis cincta
CTGGAAGCAAGGGACCATTGTGATAGCGTTGGGCCCCAATTAAGCAAGGGCCTGCAACAGGACCCCCAAAATGACTCCAGTTTGGCCACACCATGAGCATCCTCAGCAGCCTTCACTTCCTATGGCACAGGTACCAACATGGGCAGCTCCTTCCCTGCTGAAGGTACAGTGCTGGCAGAGGTCCTCCCCATCTCCTTATTCCCTTAAAGCTAAAAATCAGTGTAAACTCACAGACTAGCATATGGTGTGTCTGACACTACAAAAACAGTTAAACTTGTCAGCATAATTTCAAGAGCATTGCAGGGATCTTTAGTGTAAATAGCAGGAATCTCCAATGCAAGCAAGAGGAAGGTGGAACCTGAGGCAGCTGAGTCAAGCCTGGCATGAGGCAGGATTCAACACTAAATAACAGAAAGTGGAGACATCTCCTCCTCTGCTTCACCCTCAATTTTGCTTTTAAATATCCCCGAGTGAAGGGATCAAGGGGGCCACTTTCCTGGCTGGATTCCCAGCTCTGACTCAAGTGTAGCACTGTCCCCCTACACAGATTTTTAACAGAGCAAAATCCACTTGAAATAATTTGTACACTAATTAGAAACCTTTCCTGCAATTTTAATTGAAAAAAAAAAATCAGCTCTAATAAACAGAATCTATTATATCCTCACTGTTGTGCCAAGGTGTTTATTATGCTGTATTTGCAATCTCTGTTCAACCTGTGGAAGCTTTAACAAGAATGAAATTACATGATAAAATAATAAATCTGTATCTACTTGTGTCCTTCTTTACACACACACAAGCACAGTAAAATGGAACTAACATCAGCAACTAAACCTGACTTAACATCTTGTAATAAGGAGAATGAAAACCAAGAAACATTTGCTTGCACAGGAAGAAAAATACATTTTTGGATATTTCTCCCTGAAAGCAATAGGACAGGCCAAAATTTTCTAGTTTAATTTAGGAGATGGATATAATTCAATGGCACTAGTGGAAACTAGTCTCCTTTGCAGCATTTACATCTCACACCAACTCAACATGTGAGCACACATATTTGATGATGTAGTACATGTGTGTGAAAAGAGGCAAACCCACAATGTCAAGTGATCTGCTCAGCCACACTCAGCCAGCAGACTGGAAACACAGCAGGATGTCAGCATCTCTGGCCAGAGAGCAATTTGCACTGCTGGATTCTGGACCAGCAGCAAATGGACAAGGCAGTCCCAGCAAAGACCCTGTGGGGAGTGACAGGTTCAGCCTAAAGCACCTCTCTGCTTTGGGCAGTTCTGCTTATTCCTCCAAGGTCACCTCAGCCTCGAGTTAACAGCAGCAGCTGTCTCAGGGAGCTGGTCTCACACCTCCCAGTGCTTCTGTTGATGCTGGAAGTGGTGTTTGGGATGGTCTCCCCCCAGTCAGACACAGATGTCCCCTCCAGAGCAGTGCCAGGGTGTTCTGCAGGCCCTGCCCTACTCCTGAACATCACCTGGGGCTGGGGGGTCCCAAGGAAAGTTCTGGAGCTGCTCTTGCACAAGAAGCTCATGTGCTTTGTCCCTCTTGAGAGCCTTATAGCTGTACACATGGGAAAGATTCCTGGACCTAAAGATGGGCAGGATGAAGGCTTGCTCACATCTAAAGAGCTGCTGTGAACCCAAATATTTTATGGAAAACAGAACAGAACACAAGATACAGTGAAAGGACACAAAGTAGGTCTGGTCTACTGGAATATGTACAAAATTATAGCAAAACCCAACTGTCCTTCCATTGTGTGCACCCAACAAAAATATAAAGGAAAAAGTCCCAATCATCACCTACCCCATTTTAAATTACTTTTTACTCCTGTTTAAAACTGTGTTCCTGCAAGCTTAATATTGTGTACATAGCTGCTGGGAAGGTATAGGTTTTGAACTTGTAATTATTTGTGAAACTCAGAGAGGATCAGCAATAAAAAGGGTGGCATTGTTTTGAGGTTATTTTTATTATTTCCTCAAAGCAACACAGCCCACCAAGGCTACGCAGTCTGCATAAATCTTGTAATTTTTTCTTACAAATGTGTACAGAAATATTTCCCAGTGTCTGCTGAACATGGTGATAGCAAATACATGTAGGCACAGCATGTAATTTAGAGAATATTTTTGTTTTATTTATAACATGGAAGTGAACAGGACAGTCTGTTTGCAGTTGCCATGGAAATTGCTGGCATTAGCTCACTTCTTACCAAAGAGGAAGCAAAGAGCTTTCCACTTTTTGCTATTTAACCTCTTTTAATATTAAAATCCTATATACAGTAGTAGTACGAATTTCTCCTCTTTGGAAGGTCAAGGGCATTCTAGAGCTATCATTGCTAAGAAGAAATTAGCTAATTTGAGTACTATGCATATGCTTGGTGAACATGATATTTCTTGAAACAGGCTAAGTTCATCTTAGAAGCATTTCTCTTTCATTTTCTTTTATAATATTTAAGAGAAGTTTTTGGATTGCAAAAGCTACAGAAACTGGTAAAAGATGTTCAGAGAAAGTTAAAGCAAAGCACCTCCACATAATTTTTACTAACTTCTCCCTACTTTGTTGCTCACTTATATAATCCCAAGGGATTCTCACCAGTGATACACATTAATATTTCAATGACCACCCTCTCCACTCTTCAGGTTCAAATAACAAAAGTAACACAAAATCCTTCCTCCCTTGCAGAATTATGACCTTGAAGAGGGAGAAGCAATTCTCTCAAGTCTGTGGTATTTCACTTTTTTCCTGTGCAGCTAATGGCAGGTAAACAGTTCCCAGTTAATATAAAATCAGTTAACAACACAAAACCCCACGTGGGTATGACAGCAAAATTCATTTTCAGTGAAGACCCATTCTACCTGTATATGTACAACCATGGAGTAGCAATACTGAATCTTACACAGCCTCAAGCTCAGTGCTGGGAGGGCTGAGTGTCCTCAGGATCCAATGAGGGATGGAAGAGGAGCATCCACTTTGTCTCAACCACTGGTATTTTATTGTTATCAAAGATTAAACAGCCTGGAGCATCCACTTCTTCCTGTAAGTCTGACCACCAGGGGAAAAAACACCCACAGAAAACAAACAAACAAACATTTATTTAATCCACAACTTGTCTTTTAAGAAAAGGTTTGAAAGTTTTTGGTGATGGAAAATCCACCAACTGCTTGGAGAATGGAAGGGAGCTAATCCCTGTTTGGGGAGAGAGGCTCATTTAGCCTATTTGGAGCAGGAAGGAAAGAAGTCAGCCCAGAGGAAGTAGGGAGGAGAATTAGTTGTGAAAACTTGCAGTTCCTCTTCTCTCTCATTATGTCCCAGATATCAAGAATGTAAAACTTCATAGTTCTAAGAAAAAAAAAAAAAGAAAACGAAACAAGAAAGAACATCAACAGCTTTAATGCCAAAACCTAGTTTCCTTTTCCCAACCACAGAAGCTGAAAATATTTTTAAACACAAGAAAAAGAGGAACCTCTCGATGCTAAGAAGTCAAGAAGCCCTTCACCCACCTTGGTTTTCATTAGTTTATGCACAGTACCGCATTTCAAGCCCTCCCTGTGCCCCTCNATCAAAAATGTAAAATTTAATGTTTCAAAAAAAAAAAAAAAAGAAAACGAAACAAGAAAGAACATCAACAGCTTTAATGCCAAAACCTAGTTTCCTTTTCCCAACCACAGAAGCTGAAAATATTTTTAAACACAAGAAAAAGAGGAACCTCTCGATGCTAAGAAGTCAAGAAGCCCTTCACCCACCTTGGTTTTCATTAGTTTATGCACAGTACCGCATTTCAAGCCCTCCCTGTGCCCCTCCTCCTGCAAAGCCGCTCCGCTGCTGCTCCGCCCGGCCCGCGCGGGCTCCCGCAGGTCCCCGGGCTGTGCCCGAGCGCTCCGCGGTCTCCGGCCCCTGATGCTCCCGCTGCTCCCGGGCTGCTCCAGCAGGCTGCGAGCGAGCTCAGCTCAGCTCCACAGCGCTCAGAGCCGCTGCCTGTGGCCACAGAGCATCTCCCCGCTCCAGCCCCGACAGCAGCAGCTCCTGCACCCGATTCTGCCAAACGCAGCAGAGGGAGAGACCACTCGGCGGGGCAGGGCAGCCAGCACCCTACAGACAGCATGGTACCAATTTTAGGTGAGGAAATGAAAGAGATATAGGAGAAAACAGGTTGGACTCGGGCCATCGTGTTTAGAGGCGAGCCAGAAATAATCTGTCAGTAAAGAAGGTGATGTGAGGCCAGGTGCCAAGTGCCTCTCCTGGCACCATTACACGGGGCAGGCAGCACCTACCCGAGCTTTCATCTCGCTTCTCAGAGCACTCACGGGCATAAGTGTGGGTAAAAAGTGCCGTTCGTCTTTAACGGGGAACTCTTCAAGTCGATATATTGCTTAACTGGCAAATAACACAGCGCTTTGGACAGAGGTGAAATGTGGATCTCATCTCTCTATTACAGGAGCCTGGCAGCAGCATTCAGCACCAGCTGGAAATTGTGCAGGGTCTTATCAGGCCAGGCTGTCAGGAGGCAGTCGTAATAATCTAATCTTGATGTGAGAAATGCACCGGTAGCCAATTCAAGGTCAGGACAGCCACAGACCGTAGATATTTGTTAAAAGATAAGGGAGCCTCCGGAATAACTTTCAGGATCTTGGTTTGCTGAGGTAGGCAAAGTATATAAAAAAAATTTTAATCTGCTTTTTAGTGAGGAAAAGTGCAGGTAGCAGTGATGGACAAAGAGCATTTCACCTCAGACAGAGCTGCCTTTCAGCACTGTTTCAGTCAGTGATCCATCTGCATCATTTGTAAGGAGCAGTAATAGGCTGCCAATATTTTAATAAGAAGCTGCCACAGAATTCCCTCTCAGCTGTGATAAATCTGCAGGCTCGAGGGAAGGGTTGTTTGTGGAAGGAACAGGCAAGAAATTAGAAATCTATCCATTTGTCTTCCCTTTCCCACCGAAACGTGCACTTCAGCAAGTCCGGCCCAGCAAAGGGGACGCCGATACCGTGAGATGCAGCACTCCACCCACCCTGTGTGCTGGAAAGCCATGAGCTCCCTCCAGAAGCCATTTAGACTCATTAGCACACACTGTGCCGGTGATAATGAGTCCTGTCTTGCAGCAGGGCTCCCCCAGTTACAGGGGCTTTAAACGGGAGGCAGCTGATGCCTGGTCTGGCTGAGAGAGTGGCAGAGCCAACCTGCATCCCTGAGCCCAGCTGCACTGCCAACCCCCAAGAGACCAAAGCAGAAAATTATAGGGACTGGGGCTAGGGAGACCAAGAATGTATGGGCAAGTAGAAGGAAAGGTAAGCAGGATGTCAGTCAGAAATGCAGAATTTAATTTCCTGAGCAACCTGGACTGGTGAAAGGTGTCCCTCTCCATGGCAAGGGGCTGAACAAGGTGATCTTTAAAATCCCTTCCACTCCATAGTTCTGTGTTTTCAGGACTCTAATAGTTTGCTGGCACACCCTGCACTATCACTGCTCATCTGGGTTTTTTTCCATATAGAAATCCCACATGTCACAAAAATGAGCACAGCCATAAAATCATCTCTGCCCTGAGTTCACAGAATAGATGTGCATCAGACATTTAGGGCTTTGGGTCATCCCACTTGCAGCACCCTAAAGCAAGACCCTTGGCTTAGCAATTGCTTTTTGAATAAGTAGTTTGCATAGTGGGCAAGACTTCCTTGGAATTAAAAGCCACGATTATCTATGCCAAGGAAGACATGGACAGAGTGGAGGAAGTCAAAGCACCTATCCAAACCCAGATATCTGGAACAGGACATAAAAGCATTTCTTGGCAGCTGGCTAAATTAAGAGGGACAAGATGGGCCTCAAACAGACAATTAGTCAGTACTTTGCTGCTGCTGCTGCTGTCCCTGGTTGCAATGTGTTACCACTATCTGCTATGACTATTGAACTTCTGCAGTCAGATGCATGCTAATATTTTATTTCTGAGGGACAATCAACTACTCTAATGACAGTGCATAACCCTGTAAAACACACTGCTGATCAAGCTCCCTAGCTGACACACAGCAGTTAGCGAATGGCTTCTTTATTTCTTCTTTCTTTTCCTCTTTTTTAAAGGAATGATTGTTGCCATTTCAAGCTCTTCTTCCCAAATATTCAGTAAAAATGCAGTATCTGGAAGGAGTTAGTGTTTGTTGAGAAGTTTGTTTGTGAATGTGATTCAAGATCTTTTTAATTACCAAGTCATCCTATTTTCCCTGCTTTCAGTTTTTAGTCTAATATAAGAAGTCAGGTCAGTCCACTTCTTTGAATTCTTTTCCTTTGGTCAAAAGAAATGTCAGTAGAGGATGTTTTTCTTTCTAGCCATAGTAATGAAACACATTCGCTGGCTTCACGCCAGGGATTGTAAACTGGTATCTGTCCTTGTTTAATTTCACAGTAAATAAGGTCTTCTATACATTCTTACAGCTGAAGTAGTTTAAAGTAGATTTATTTCTATCCCTAGTTCCTATGGCTTGGTAAATACCCATAGAAAACTATGTTGGACTGTTACAAGGTAATCAGATCGCTGGTGGAAAAGCAAGAGGGGTTACTGAATACATATTCTTAAGGAAAAATGAAATAAAAAAACTGTCTAGAGAGAAGTGAAAATGTATTAACTTTGTCCCCTGTCCTCAACTCTCTGACAGCCCAGGGAATTCAGAGTTTATAGAGACTACCTTTCTTCAGGAAATGGTAGAAAAATTGAATTAGATGTATTTGCATGATGATGCTGTCTAGTGGAAGAAGGGGAACTAGCACAATATGGGAAGAGCAACAAGTTCCCCTCTCTTCTATTTTTGTGGAAGAACAAGGAAAAGGCTAATAGAAAATGCCAGCATGATCTGATCCAAGGTCTACAGCTGGCATGGGGCAGGCATCACTTTTTATGATTCACATTCTACCGCTGCAGTGCTCCATGTACTTCTAGCAAAGGTAATGATGCTTTATTAGTTTCCACAAAGTCCCTTTCCACTCTGTGGTCAGTTCTGTTCTATAACTTCCATTTTTCCATTATTTCCTCCTTTCCATTTAGTTTGTAATTGCCGTTTTCCCCCTCCAAAGCCCCTGCCAGTCAACCATCATATTGGTGATTTGGGCTGAAGTGGCTCTGAGTAAGCTCTAATGACAGACCGGGGCCCCGCTGTGCTCGCAGCCTGCAGGCCGGGGAAGAAAGAGTCCTTTGCAGCAGCCTTGCAGTCCCAGCCCCTCCTGTCTGTAATGCTTTGTCTTCTGATTCTTAAAACCTTATTTAACAGCATCCAGCCAAGGTATCGTTAGGGGCTGTACACTCTCCTCGGGAGACCGGCCTTGTAGGGGGCACCGCCAAACCGATAACCACGGAGCCTCAGAGCCACTTCCTTCACAGCCCCCTTCAGCCCTGCTCCTCTGATGGTGTGTTCGGCCTCCCGGGGCTCACTGCCACAGGCCAGCTTCTCCCGTGAAACAGCCTCCCCTGTGCAGTCTCTGCCTGTGTTGTGACAGCCTCCTTGTTCTCCTGGCACTGTCCCTCACGGGCAGCCCTCACCTCAGGATTCCTTCCTGGCCAAATCCACCGCCTTGAACAAACCCACAGCTCCCCTGGACTCCCAGCTGTGCCTCAGTGCTTCTGAGCACAAATAGCACAATCCAGCCCAGAGCTGGATGCAGAGGACTTTTGTGTGTGGAGCTGAGTTTACTCGCTCCAGTCCCACAAAGTAAACGTGGCTGTCCACGCTTCCAGCACGCTGGAAGAGGAGGAAAACACCCCACAGACGTTGGCTGGGAGCCTCCAGTGATGAAGGCCCCCTGTGTTTCATCACATCAAGGGAACACAGAATCCTAGAATGGTTTGGGTTAGAAATGACCTTAAAAAGCATCTATTTCCAACCCCTCCACTAGATCAAGTTGCCACCCACTGGATCAAGTTGCTCAGGGCCCCATCCAACTTGGCCTTGAACGTTTTCTTCCTAATATCTAACCCAAACCTCTTCTAGTTTAAAGCCATTCCCACTTTTCCTATCATTCTGTGCCCATGGGCATAACAATTTAAACAGACAGATAAGAAATGATGGAAAGTCTCTTTCCCACAGCATAACGATATTGAGTTGGATATCATCATATCAACAGGAAGCTTATCAATGCTGAGAGGGGACAGAAGAGATGGTGGCCAAAGGTGACAGGGCCTAATGGCTTCTGAGGCTGTGAGCCAGTGCTGAAGACTCCAGTTCTGTGTATCAATTTCCAGTCACTAACACTGAACCACAGTGACCACAAAGATAAGTGCCCTCACAGGATCTAAATTAAATAGGGTCAGGAAGGGCAACAAGAATACAGGGAGATAATCAATAAGCTTTGCTATCAACACAGATGGGACAGACTGGTGAATTTTTTATGAAATGGTTACTTCAAAATGAAAAGGACTTTGTTTTTCCCCAGTTTTTAGGAGCTTTCTGATGAAACACTGGAACTCTCCATTTCATATCTTTATCTCCTTCTGAATAAACTGGTTTTTCCCTATTGTCCTTATATTGTTCCTCATCATATCAAGGCAAGCATATGGTAAAAATTTTCAAACACAATAATATTTTAAAGGAAATTTGCAGCATTCTCCATTTCACCACTCTCCATCCAGTGATTCTTGTAGAGGACAACCCAAAGAAATCTGTAATTGCCAATAACAGACAGCTAAACCAACTGCACAGTTTTGGGAAGGTGCAGATTAACCAACATTATCAAGCTGGGGAAGAAAGCACAGAAAAATGTTTTCCAAAGGAAAAGATGGCTGAGCCTTATATTGGAATCTATATTATGAGAATTTATATAAATTACTGTTGATAGTAAAACTAATTAGAGTTTGGAATAAATTTTGCTGATGCTTGTGTAGAAAACTGTACATCCAGAAGTGATGGAGAGCAGACAGAAAAATTAGGGGTTTTCCCTTGTTTGAAAACAAGTAACTTAGTCCTAATTACATAAACAATAAAACCAGGAGAAGCCTTCCAAAGGTTTCAATATGCCTCAGGGCAAAACTCTGGTAGCTAACTAACAGTGGCAGAGCTTCAGGCTGACCAAGATCAAGGACTCACTGAGAACATTAAGCCCAGCAGAACATTAAGCCCAATATCTTACCAAAGAAACATACTGACAGAAAAACATATCTTTCAAAAGTCATGAGATGGATCCTCAGAAGGCTGCAGGTATCTAGTAAAGCAGGCAAAATCACCTGGTCAAGTTCAGTTAATTCTGACCTAAAAAATTCAGGATGAAAATGAGAATTAACTAGGAAGACAAGGCCAAAGTGGAAAAGAAAAGCACAGTTCCAGTCAGAACTGGTCATAACTTAGTATTTCCTTACTACTGGCAACTCTAACATTTCACAGATTTTATTCAGAGTATGAATGAAAACTTGACATATTAGTTTCCTGTAGGAAGAAAAACATTTTAGTTATTTTTTTCTGAAACATATTTTTCCATCTTTTTTTTTCTCCAAACCAGCTGAAAAACCTCATAGCCCTGACTCCCAGAAATCCTCCAAACAGCCAGAAAATTGAGAGAAAACTAAATTGTCAATTGCTATCAAGACATCTCCCACCATGAAACTAGAGAGTCTTTTTTTCAGCCCAGCCTTCAGGTCTGCAGCCCCAGTGCAGCTCTGCACACTGGTACTGTTGATATTCAGTGATCTGGAGAAACATCCCTCTAGGTACAGGAGAAGCCCCTGCCCAAGACAACTTCACCTCTGCTTCAGTCAAGTCCACCGAAAGATGAAAAGGGCAAGAGGTTTATCAGAAATTTTACTGCTAAGGAGCAAAGTGGGAGCAGTCCTGGCCAAAGGTCTGGGCTTGGGGCCCACACACATGACAACAGACAGACACACAGCCACAGCCTTCTACTGCTGGCCAGGAGAGGAGCAACTGCAGATGCTGCACTAAAGAAAGCTCGTGCTCCCCACAGCTGTTTGCAGAGAAAGCACTCCCAGGACAGCCACAGCCCACATGAAAGAACCTAAATCTGCTTCAGCTGCAGACAACAAGAGTCCAAAGTGAATCGCCCTTGTTTCGTCACAGCTCTAAACTGGTGGGTGTTGACTTTCTATTGCAGGGTGCAGATGGTCCTCTGGAGAGGTCAGTGGAGAGAAGGGACTGGTGAGAAGGTGGGGAACATTGTCTTTCCAGTGTTCTGCCCTCCAATCTCTGTAGTCCATGCCTTGCCCCAAACACTCAGTCCACACCTCTCTCATGAGATGAGGGCAATTTGTCCCCAAGTATTTCTTGCCTCACTGCTGCCTGCAGGGAGACCTGTGTGTCCACATCACAGCTGGGCTGCTCTTCTCCTTGTTCTTCCAAAGGGTAAGCTTCCAGCTTTTCCAGGGCTTTGCAGTGCCATGCTCCCCACTCCTCCAGGAGCTGTGCTGTTACATGGTGGTTGTTGGCCAGTGCTGCCTTTAGCAAGAGAGGCCTGAAAGACATAAGCCAGCTCTGATCCAGCTTGACAGAACCCACACCAGAACCTCCAAACTACCTTCAACTTATTTCTGAAGATGAATGTTTATCAGGACACAGTATTTTCAGGAAAACCTGGCCACTTGTAGTAAAAAGAGAGGCCCTGCAGCAGATGAAATAAAAGCTCACAAGCCTTTTCAGCACCGTTAATTACACTGTAACAAGCTGGCTTCTTTTAAAAACAGTAATAGCAAATTCCCTCCCACCTCTCCAACTAAAAATTAATGTTTGAAACAAATGGTGTATTTGAAGAGAAATCTATTTTGATTTTAGAATCCCACACATCTTTACACACACAGTGTTGGGATGCCCTAAAGTGTTAAATACTTCCTGACCATCCTCTTCCTGGCAGAAATATCTTTCCTCTAGTCTTCCCTCCTCCTCCTCCTCCTCCTCCTCCTTTGACATTAATAATTATAATTGACATTATTGTGCTGGCCTAGAACTCAGGCTGTCTTGTGCTAGGTCTTAGCTTTGCCACAGATTTTTTTGTATGACCTTGGAAAAGTCACTTCATATCCATGTATCAGCTTCCACATGGCCGGATGTAAGAAATTTTGTTTTGTATAATCCTTCCCCCACGTTGGCACAGAAGATGCACTGTGTTTAAATGGGGCCCCAGTCTAGGTTATCACCAACAGCCATTCCTGCTAAATAAACCCTGCTGTGCACCTTTCCCACAAGCACTGCCAAAAAGCCAACACAAAACCTAGTGAGCCATGACTTGAGCCTTCTGGAGGGAGAGACAAGGACCATTTTAGGACTCAGCTTAAAGGGTAAGGGTTTCTCTTATAAAACAGCCCCACACTGAGTATTAGAAGACCTAATCATAAGATGCTACAATCAGTAAAAAACAACACCTAAAATAGTAAAATGGCCAAATGCTGCTCAATATCAGTTGGAACACAGTGCCCAATTCCATTCCTGCTGCTCTGAAAGATGGGGTGGAAGAACAGGTGATTACTTTTGGAGTTGCCATTATCTCTGCTCTCCATTGAGCCTTTTTTATGTATACTGGGCCCTTGTCAGTGATATCCATTTAACAGCACTCTCCTCAGCAGAGGCCAATAGCTGCACCTAAAATAAATTGCTCTACTAATCAGCACAAGCTGAAGTTAAAGGGCTGAGTGGCTCTGTGAATATCAAGAGTGGCATTCCATCTGTGGGATGCCATCTGTGGCTTAGGCTCAACCAGAGTGCCTATGTTTAATTAATGTGGCTGTAATTTGCTCAGATCTTAATAGATCATGGACAATTCCACTTAATCACAACACAAAAATTGGCATATTTGAGCCATCCCACACGATATTCTGTGGGCTGAGGGCTGATCTGATGCAGAGTTTGAACTAACTCTTACCGTCCATAGAAGTCTGGGTCATTGCAGAGGTCAGGGATGTGTAAAGCAGCACAGGAAATCTCAGATTGCTGATGCCTGTCCTGTACCTGACCTGTAAATAAACAGAGGATTGATGTGTCTAACTTCACCAGGGCCTTCACACTTAAAAAAGCAAAGGTCTCTCACTTGAAACATGAGAGCAAATCCTGAAAGTGAGGAAAAGCTGCTAAAGGCCAGGAGCAAAGAGAACTCAGGGATAAACTCATTCCTTCTGGAGTAGCAAGTACAAGGTGAGAGTGGTGCTCGCAGCAGGGAAGAGGGGACCCCAGGTTGAAGGAGATGAATGTGACAGAACAGAGGACACAGAGAGGGTCAAAAGCAACATGAGAATGTATGGGATACAGTGGGAAGGAAGGGAAGATATTCTTTCACAGTACTTCTTTTTTCATCAGGCATCTTCCTATACCTAAAGTATTTTCTTGATTATGCGTGTGGTGAGGCTGCCCAGGAGAAGTCATGTATGCCACATCCCTGGAAGTGTGAATTGCAACAAATGGTTGCATTTCACCCTCTTAATCAATAATGAAGAGGTGCCTATTTATAGAGACACCAAAAGTTTAATGAAAACTGAGGAAATGCAGCAGAAAGATGTAGGGGATGGTCAGTTCAAAACAGTCTGTGGAGGCCTTTATTTTGTGGCATGAAACCTGTGATGAGAAAATCAGAAATTACTGGTCAGGATTTAACCAATTTCTGACACAGAGAAAGGTCTCTGGCTCATGGAAGAATTTTGATTTCAGGGTCACCCAGCCCTGATTTCCCCAGACAAAACCCCAAAGCACCCTGGTTTGTGCACATCCTTCT
Source organism: Notiomystis cincta (assembly GCA_013398075.1). Taxonomy (NCBI): domain Eukaryota; kingdom Metazoa; phylum Chordata; class Aves; order Passeriformes; family Notiomystidae; genus Notiomystis; species Notiomystis cincta. Next base: position 12,679 of record VZRX01021846.1, read on the forward strand.
CTAACAGAAAGGCCTGCTGAAATGCAATACAGACTCCAAATCCGCAGGTATTACCTCTCCTCTGCTGACATGTCAGAAGCCCTAAACAGCCAAAGTCAAGTATAAAAAAGAAATAAAGAAGCTGCCATTTCCCTCCAGAGGCTACATCCAGAGCAGAGATGGTGAATGCATCTTTCCAGAGTTGGACACCTGAACTATTGGGACATCTTCCCTCAGTTTTTCCTTTCAAACAAATTCAGGAAAAAGCCTCCCCACCATCTCAAATTTCCAGGACACCATTGCAGCAAGTATGCTTGACAGAGGAATGCAACCACCAACTGAAGGCTGCCTTCAAAGACCTGAATATCTTCATGTGATATAAAGATTTCTTTTCATCCAGCTTAGAAGACTACAACATGAGGAGAGCTAGTGATACATAAGCTCTGCCAGAAAATAAGCACTGAATAGTCCTTTGCTGCTGCTGTTTTACAAAAATAACACCAACCAGCAACATGGGGGATCTGCTGTCACTGGAAGTCCAAACTCTTTCCCAAAGTGCTATTTCTGAGGTGTTTTCTCAAGTGGTGGTGTCTGTACCATTGGTGGGAAGTGATGCAGCACAGAAGAGGGAGAGAGCCCCTGAAAGCTGTGCCATCTGCTGACTGTGGCATCCTCAGTGTCACAGACTCATCAGCTCAGTATCGCCGAAGGCAGAGCACAACACAAGCCTGTGGGCAGATCTGGAGGGCAGAGCCACACTCAGAAACACATCTCTAACACTGCCTCCCTCAGCCAATATTAAATTAGTCTCTCTGGCACCTCTATCACGTGCCCACAGATCCCTCAAGTATCAGCACAAGTGTTTCCCAGCAGCAGCAAATCCATCAGTTCTGCCCCTGTCATGGCCGAGCTCCAGCCACTCCAGCTTGCTACGGCTGTTGGATTTGACACTTTCCCTGTGCCCTTTTTCACCACTCTTGCTGGGATTTGAAGATGTTTCCCATTACTCTGAATGTGTGCCTTTCTAAATGGCAATAACTGTCCCCAGATACAGGGACAGTTTTGTAACACTGCTGTTGTTTGCAGTTGTTGTTTCCAATTTGAGACCCTCAAAGCCCCATTCTCACAAGGTACTCCATGTGCATGGCACTGAGTGCAATGCAGAGCTTTATCTCCCTTGCTATAGCTGGCACTTCACACAGATGCCACTGACTTTCAGTGTCATAAAATGAAAACATTCCTGTTTTAAGCAGGTGACAGCTTGTGCTGTACTAGTGGTGCTTCACCAAACTACAGCCAGGCCAGAAACTCATCCTGTAACCCTCCTTAGCAGATCATTTACAGGACTGGCAGTGCTACTCTCCACTCCACTGAATTACAGATAATTGAAATTAGTGGCAATATGCACTCACTGCAAACTGCTTAAATTTATGCCACACAGTTCTGGATCCCTGTCAGAGCTAATATGACTATTGGAAGTAGATGTGACAGGACTCATCTCAGATTTTGCTGATCTTCTAGTAGGACAGTGTTATGAATCCACAGCACATCCAGCTTAGTGTGTCACTTTTTGTGGTGTATCACTTTGAACATCCCTTTTCTTTCTCAGTCTCCTTTCCTACAGAGTTCTGGATTTCTGTGTGCTTTATGTATTTCATTTTAGGCTTGATAACTCCTTTTGTTTGTCAAATGCCAATTTTTACTGTTCAGTGTTTTTCAGGTTATTTTGGCCCCATGCCTCAGTCATAAATACAGTGAGGATCTCAAAGACCTAATCCTTCTGATAAACAGTTACATCCCAGATCACTATTAAATCTCCAATTTCTGTGCTTCATTTTTGTCCTCCTGAGTTACAGGGAAAAGAAAACAAACAAACAAACAAACAAACCTAAAACCAACCAGCCAACCAAAAAAAAAAAAAAACAACCCAAAACAAAACCAACAACACAACTAGTGAAAACATCAAATGCTTGAGAAAAAGGTGTTATCAAAATCAGGTCACCTTCTGCCCCATTCCTGTTTGCTGGCACTTGCATCTTGCAGACACAGAGTGAAATGGGGGGGGCTTTTATTCCCCAAACAACCTGCATAAAAATGTTTAGCTCTAGCAGGACTTTAGGTTGTTTTGGTTTTTTACTTTGTGTGATTTCTTGTTCCTTTTCCACTCCTGAACCCACACATTGTTCAGAGCCACTCAGAGCAGAGGTGTTTGAGGGCCATTCGATTTGAACTCTTTCATCTCAAGGATCAGATCCGTGTGGCTCTGACCCTTTGTGCATCAACATATGCTATAGAGGGCAATTTAGACACAAATGGATGGAAAAAACTAGAACAGTAAACATGGATGAATATTTGGAGGGGGGAATGGAAAAATACAAGTGTTTAACAACAGAATTGTAATCTCCTAATGGAACAATCAGCAGAACAAAGGGCTTCTCTCCCAGCACAGGGAGAGGCAAAGTAGACAGGGAGAGCCTTGGGGTGCCAGAGATAAGAAAATGGCATCTGTTGGGCTCTCCTGATGGTGCTGGCCACAAGCCCTTAATGATCCCTAGCAAAGCTGTGTACATGTCACTAAAACAGTGCCCACGCTTTACCAGCTGGAACAATGGGCAGCAAAGTTCAAAATGAGCCAATTTTATCCTGGAACATCAACACTAAATTGTTCATGTCCAGTCATTAAAAGGATTTCAGCCTCAACAGATGGACTTTAAGGATTTAACAAATGGTCAATATAACACAATGGGGGTCTCTGGAGTTTCTGCTCCTGGACACAAAGCCCTGGTGGTAGCTGTGCCCGTGCCTGAATTTGCCATGAAGGGAGGGGGGGTTTGGCCCCTCCCTCAGCCTCACCACTTGCTGTGCACAAAGGTGGAGGGTGGGAAAGGGGAGCTGCAGGGTACAAGTCAAAGGGGGCACAGTGAATAACGTGTTTGCAGTGCCCATGTCACACTGCCTGAAAGGAGAACATCCCACAGCCAGGGGGCTCAGGGGACACACAAAGTGACAAACCTGCCAGCATGGCAGTGCTGGTGGGAATGAAAGGGACACCGGGGCTGGGGAAAGGTTAAAAAAATCAGACCAAGGGCTGAGTTGGAAGGGATGCTGAGAGGGAAAGTAGAAATGTAAAGGCAAAGCAGGGCCCCAGATGATGTCTAATTTATAGCAGCCAGACAGCACCACTCCCACCCCTTTAGCAGCTGGAGCATCGGTCAGCTGAACTCTAATGGAGTCAATTTGCTGCTGGAAATAATGACTAAATTACTCCCATTTGACCACTGAAGAGGCTGAAGACTAAGTAGATGAACATTGGGAGGTAACTGTTAGGAGCAGGCTGATGTGTTGTGAGGGTTTCTTTGCCTGCAAAGGGACCCCAGCACCCTTCAGCAGCACCAAACTCTTTCTGCAGAGCCCTTCCATCAAGCTAAAGTTTCTACCTCAGTTCCTGCCAAGCCCCAAGGAAAGATAGCTGGGCCAAAATGCCAGGTGATAAATTAAAGGGTTTATTTGAGGAATAAACAAGGGACAAGCCTTGAAGCAGCAGCACTTCCAACCCTGCCCTGGCCCAGCTCCTGTTGATGGTGGCAGGGAGAGGATCAGTCACTAGAAAGAAGTGGGAAAGGCTGTTTATTTACCATTTCTGCACAGGCAATGGCAGCCACGCTCTTTGCTCTCACCCCTGGTAGCTGAAGCTGCTGAGGGAGTTTCTCCTGGGGAGTTTCTAGGCCAGTGGCACAACACCCCTGTAAGAACTCACGTGTCAGAAGTTGTGTCTAGGACAGCACTGCCGGAAGGTCTGAACACCATGGGGGGACCAAACTGTTTCATGAGAGACTCCAACAAAATCCTAGTCCAGATGGATTCAGTTCAGCCATTTCACCTGGCTGCCTCTGCCCATGGCAGGGTGAAGGCAGGATCCCAAAATGGAAACTAATGAAAAGTGCAGATGAATTCCCTCATGCTCTAAAATAAGCAGGAGTTTTGCCAAGAGGCAGATCCAGAAAACCACTTAGGCACCAAAGCCCTCAGTATTTCTCTTGCAGGCTCTGACAGCACAGGAGACATCTCCTGGCTAAGCCCCTTGGCACTCCCCAGGGGCTGACCTGCCTCGGGCCTCACAGCCTGCTCTCACCAAATGCTGAGCTGCAACAGGGGCCAGGCTCCTCCTGTTTACATGCTGCAACACCTGGCTTTTAGAAACTCTTTCTTTTATATCTTTTTAGGGGGCTTCTTTGAATCTTTTCCTAAGAGCAAGCAAGATGTTTATTTCCTCCTATATAGGCAATTACTCTGTTACTGTTCCCAGGATAAAACTAAACCAAGAGTGAGGCCCTGGCTATACAAGCCTTGTGTGACAAGCCCTGGGGAGACCTGTCAAAGGGGAAATGAGACTGAAAGAGATGGTTGCCCACCCCACACACCCCTCCCCACCTCGCTTCAGTACCAGTTGATGATTCATATGCTGCCTGTCATTCAATGGGAAAGATATTGCAACACTCCATCAGCATCACCCAGCCCTGATCCACACAGACATCCCTCAGAGAGGCAAGCTTCAGAGCTAAAAGCAGCAGCAGTCACAAGGGAGGAAGCCAAGATATTCCATAGTGTGCCTGCATCACCTGAAGATGTCTGAATATACTCCTGTGGTTATACAACAGTTCCCAATCTGTGAATCCACTTGTCTCCCTTGTTCCTGTCACCTCTTCCACTCCATCTTCCCCATGCAACTGTCTGAGTGAAGGATCCCTGCAATCCCATCAGTGACAAACTTTGGTTCTTTGTCATTTCAAGAGTGAATGTTCATTTTATTTCTTATAGGAGCTCAGTAGCCCTAGGTCGTCCTAGTGATTTGGCAGGTTTGCACTATTTTTAAAGGAGTCAAAGGAGTGTTCCAGCAATTCCCCACTCCTGAAGATGATGAGGAGCAAATCCTCTCACCTTGCAACAGGCAGGTGTGAGCCAGTCAGGCTGTACACACAGAAATGGCACTGGTACACACTGCATTTACCAAGTACCTATCCGCTGCTTGGAACAGCTCCTTCAGATTAGCAGAGCTCGGCCTTGAGAAGGGGATCTCAGCCTATTACACGCTCTTAATGCAGTTGCATTTTCAAAGCACACTTCAGCTGGCAGCTGAAGTGCTCCAAGCCTCCTGGTCAGCCAGCAGAGCCAGGGCCAGAGCAGCAGCAGAGACGGTGACCTCACCCGCACCACTGCAGCCGAGCTGCCCGCAGCTCCATCGCGGGCTCAGAGACAGCCCGGCCCAGGGACAGCATCCCTCACAGGGGCAGGGACAGAGGGACAGCATCCCTCACAGGGAGAGGGACACCATCCCTCACAGGGGGCTCCTCAGCCCCGCGTTCACATCGGGCGGCGTCATCTTTTGGCAGGGGCCTGACGTGTGAGTCATGCCGTTAAACAGATTAGGGATACAGATAAGGCGCTCTGCACATTACTCATGGCAGAGCTGCAGGTAGTGGATGAGCAGAGCTGTTTTCAGTCATCCTCCTAACTGGAATGATCTTTGCCTGTTGATGACCCAGCCTCCAGCCCTGCAGCATCAGCATGCTGTCCCGATGACTGCCAGGGTGAGTCACCAAGTGTAACACATCACCGTGCAACCAAAGCTTTCACAAACAGGGCTCTGGGCTTCTTAACTTGATCTCTATTTCCATAATAAAAGCTGTCTGTTATTATCTGTGCACGTACTTGTCAAATCAGAATATTCACAGGGATATTTTTAATTCCCAATCACTCAATAACTTACAAGGAATGCAGAGCAGACACGAAAGCCAGGACACCTGGGGTCCTGTGTCTTGGAGCACGAGCACAGCAATGCAACTCCAAGTAAATGTATTGCATATCTGCCCCGGGAAGATTTTCCAGCCTGCTTCAGACTTATCCCTGCTGAGATTAAACCCTCCCAGCAGCAGGCAGCTCTGCACCAGCACTGCATGAGGGTCAGTGGTACTTGCCACCTAATTTGCCAGCCAGGGTAGCTGGCACTCCCCAAGTTCATCTGTCAGATCAGACCCAAAGAAGGAGGAACAGCATCTTCTCAAAGAGAAAAAAATTCCTGCTAAACTTTGTAGGAAAAGTCCCTTGAAGACCTCTGCTTGTATTCCCCAAGGTCTGTGCCACCTTTCTCACTGAGCAACAACCACAGCATCCCAGGCTCCACACCCTGCTGCTGATCCAGGTGCTGTGGCATTGCTTCAAGCTCAAGTCCAGTACAACAGCCCCTTAAAGCAGTGACTTTCTGTAGTCTCCTCACGTCTCCAACTGTTCATTCAGTGTGGCCTGGCTCACTTTGGCATGGAGACAGACAAAAATCAATACTTGACCTATCTTTTGGTGACATGCCTGACATATTTCTCTTCAAGACTTCTATCATATTTGTTTACCTCCAATGAACTAATGTTTTCCAGATTTGCTAATCAATATTAGCCAGGACTTGAAAAAAATGCTGAGCAAGATTATTCAAAAATGATCCAAATGAATCAATGAAGACAGCTAGACTACAAAGTTATTACTGTCATTGTGTTGGAGAGACAGTGGGGGATGCTGGACCAGGCTGATGTTTTGGGAGTTTGCTCTGTGACTGTGCAACAAAAGTCCTCAAGGCTGGGCTTTAGTAATATCTCCATAAATTCCTAATGCTCACAGTCATGGAACAGATAAGGTAGGCAGTGCAGATCCAGAAGAAAAGATTCACAGTTAGAGCTGATTTGAAAATTGATTTTAGGAAGTGCTGGAAGAATGAGGTGGTGAAGGGACTGGAGGGACTGATGCTGGTATCTCTTCCAGAAACCCAGAGAGAGCAGAAATGAGGAAGAGAAGAAATGAGGACAGGAGGACATGAACAATTCAGGGTGAAACCCAGTCCAGACAGGGTCAGAGGGTCCAGAATGGAGGCAGGTTCCAAGGGGCATCTCCACCTGGTCCCTCAAATTACACAATTAGATTAATTGCCTCCTGGCAACAAGTTGTGACAGCTGGAGGCTGCAGCTGTGCCCTTAGAGCCTTGGCAGCATGGAGCACAAGGACAGTGGGGTCCTGACAATCCAAAACCCCCCTGGAAGGTTCCAGGGCTCCTGCAGGTCCCACAGCCACTGCAGGGCAGAGGATTTCTGCACTTCCAGGGGGTGTAATTACATGAGTCCACTCAGAGGGAGCAGAGTACAAGGCTACATTCAAACCATTTGAGAACTAAGGGCTTTTGCATGGTTTTCAGGGAGAGTTTTTTTGGTTGGTTCCACGGGCTGAAAGGGAACACCCCAAGGACAGAAGGAGCTGAAGACTGGCAAAGGCCTGCTGTGACCCAGGAAGCTGAGATGCAGGGACAAGGCTCAGAGTGTGCTCGGACATCCTGGCACCACGTGGAGCCTGTGCTGCTGCCAGCTGCCCAGCAGGCTGCCACACTCCATTTCTGTGCCCCCTCCTAGGCTCTGCCCCCAGCCCTGCTCTCTCTGCCATAATCCCACATATGAGCCCAACTTGGAAACTCCGCCTTTCAACTGGCAGAGTTATTTTTCCCCGCCACAGTCAAAATTGCTGCAGCTTAACCTCACGAGGGTAAATCTCCCACAGAAGCACAGAGGAATTGCTCTGCCCAGAGCCTGCTAAAAGCCAGCCTGACTCACCCCACAGCACCCCTGACACTGCTCAGGAGCACACATCCCATGGATGTCTCACTCTGGGTGTCACAGCCATTTCCTTCTCTCTGCTTCCATCAAGCTGAGGCAAGTTCTCTCCCTGTGACTCACAAAGGACTTTGTTAAATTATGTTTTCTGCCCAAGGAGATTGGTTTTCTTCCTGGACTTAAAAATTGCCAAAGGTAGGACCCCTGATGATCTGACCCAAAGCTCCCCTCGACTGCCCTGCATGTACTCTTCCCTCTCCCTTGCAAAAGGTGAGCAGCAAGGATATCCCACTGTTTGGATGGTGAAGGTCTCTGCCTACAGCATATAATCCCTTCAGGCATTCTAAATCTGGAGAGCTAAAACTACATGAGGAAGTGAGAATTTCAGGCTCAGGCCTCGCTCTCCAGCAAATCCTGGTACAAGTTCTGATAAATCCAGGCTTTGGGAAGCGATTTAGGAATGAGCTGCCCCTCATGGGCACAGGCAGGGAGAGGCTGGGTAGAGAGGACATGAATTCAGAGACAAGGTAACTACAGGGACTGCCTGTAGGGAACAGCCCTGGAGCAAGGGTTCCTGGAACAATACTGGGATTTACATTCGAAGAGAAATAGCTGATTGCCTCTGAGGGCCTTTTTGACATTCATGGAGAGCTGGCAATCAGGAGATCAGAATGTGAGAGCAAACAATGGCACTGGTTTGTTGGGCAGTGCAGATAAAACCTCTGGGAGTAGGGTTAGCTATGGAAAATGCTGTTGCTTCGTAGGAAAGAAAGGGAGTGGAGGACTTGGCTTCTCCTTTGGCAAGACTTCTATAAAAGGATGAAAATAGACCACGACTGTCCCCCCTGCCTTGGTCAAAGTCCTGCCCTGGCCAGGCTGACCCACAAGAAATAGCAGTATCTATATTTCCTTCTGCTGTACCAATGGGAAAGTCTTTCACCTTTTTTGGATCCTGCTTGGGCATCTGCACGAGGCACTGTGACACATTGACAAGACATTCCCAAAGAGTCTTTTTATGTCCCTACTAATTACCTATATTTTTAATTGCAGAGGGGAAATTTTGAAAGCCACACAAAGAGCAAAATCTAAATGCAGATTAGTTAGGTGAAATAAAAATGCCCTGAAAGTATACATTCAGGTAGCAGTAAAAAGACTTTTTTATTGTTGCTTAGAGGCATACAATAAAAGTATATTTTCAGTGCCTGGCTGCCACAAATAACTGTGCTACAATTAGATGTGTGTATTATAAAATTGTGTGGGCGTGGTAATTATCACCCTTTGCAGCAGAATATATTTATACAGATCCTAAATTACAGCAGAAAGAAACATCATTTGGGAAGGTTTAAAAAAAAAACATGTTGGGGGGGAGGATTAAACTTTCCATTTTATTTTTGGGAAGTATTCTATGAAAAAGTAGGATGCATCACATGTCATGTTGGGCTAGGAATGGGTAACTATGCAGTGAGAGGGAGAGGCAGCCTGTGTAGGTCTCTGTTCATCACAGGAGTATGTAAGTGTGTTTGTGTGTGTGCACACCCTGGGAGGGCCATCACAGAGCTGCTCCAGTGCTGCTCTCTGCCTAAAATCCTCCTTGCAGTAAACTGTGCCTGCTGTAACAATGCAGGCCTCACTTTGGGTGCACAGCTGTGCACTGCAGCTCATACCTGCATACCTAAAAGGAGAATCAGGCCTGGTCTGTGCAGCATCATCTCACCTTTTGGTAGGACTGCACCTGCAAATGCTTCTTCAGCACATGGAAAGTCGTGGGTACAGCTGGATCCAATACACACAGGATATTTTCTCAAAGAATCTTCCTTTTTTTTTTCAGTTCTAACTTTTCGGTCCTAACCTTGCATTTGGTTTCCAAATGCAAAACATCCTTGATCCTATTATCTACTCACTGAGATGAATTGTTTTCTTATGCTGTAGTTCATACAGCAGACACAGATGAATCCATCACAGCTTCCACCCTTGTCTCTACTGTGATTTTTAGGAGATTCTTTTTATCCCAAAAGTGTTTCTATTACACGTGGATCCAACACATTTATCTCATAGGTAAGACTGCTTAAGCACTTTCTCACAACCTCTTAGCATCTGCCTAAAGCCACTACAGCTCATTGCAATGAGATGGAGCTTGACTAGGAGCTTTTTATTATTTGGAATCCAATATTCCCAGCTTGCATATTATATTTGCAGAAGCTTTGTGAAGCTTTATAAAAATTCTGTCACATATATTCTATTTTGATAGGGCTATTTTCATTGTGTTTCCAACTCTATTATTTAAAAATTGTCTAGCTTTGTCTCCCAAACACCATTTTCAGGCAATTCCTTCTCCTAATTTGATGAGCATCTCCTCTTTTCTCTCTCTCACTTTTTACATAGCTCTGTTCAAATTTTCTAAGAGGTCAACTTAGAGGGCAGAGCATGTTCTTTATAAGTGGTGTATTCTGGGTTTTCTTGGCTGTTTAAACGAAATCAATATATTATCCTTCAGTGATGTTGTATTGACTCTCCATCTGTTGAAGGCTGTAGTCTTATTTGGTCACAGCATTGTTTGTGTGAGCTGAGGGCCAGAGGTCAGCAGGGTCATGACTTCACCACAATGGCACTGTGGTGCTGTGCCTCATTTCCTCCCTGGCCCATCAGCGTTTTCAGAGGCCTGGCAGCACGGGCTGATGGATGAAACAGAGCTGGGCTGATGAAACAGAGTTGTCTGCAAATGCAGGATGGGGCAAGACAGAGCATTGACTGCTCTTTGTGCTGGTACCACACAGCAGGATGATGGAAGTTTTTAGGGCGTCCTTGACCTAATTCCCAAAGTTACCACCCTCTGCTGCTACAAGTGCTCCCTCGAGGAGAACTTTTACAAGACACCCACAGCAATGTGTTGTAATAAAAGGATCAAGAGCAGTGCACATCTCTGACAGCCACCCCATCAGCAGGAGTGCTGCACCAGTGCCTCTCTCAAAGGCAGGAGGAGGCTGCATGGCATGCAGGGCTGCTCGTGCTTTCAGCCTTCCTCAGGCTACTTGGGACACCTGGCTGAGGAGGTTTCAGGTGAGCTGTGTGGGCTGCAGGTACATCTAAAACAGTAAATCAGTGTTCCCAGCCACACTTCTCACCAGCAATTTGTCAAGGCAACTTTTCCAGCTTGGATGGGAAAGGTTTTCCTACCTACCCTCAGTGAACACCTGGTTTCTTACAGGGACACTGATCAGGCTGGCAGGGGCCAGATCAACACTGTCCACATGGCTTTGGTCAGATCCAGCAAGTCTATGGACTTTTTTTTCTGGTGAGATATGTATTGGAAGAAGCAGTAGTGCTGTGAAAAGAATGCTGAAGACACAAGGAAAGAAAAGAAACCAAACAATATCATTATCCCATTCAGTTTGCACAGGAACAATAACAATAAAGACTTGGACAGCAAATTGACACTGCAGTGAAGCATCACTTCCAAATCTACTAGAAAAGTTGCACTTTTGATTAGACTTGAAGGTTTTAGAATGAACAGACAGATGAATACTCCAACATGAAAACACCAGGGACTCCTGAGACCACTGGAAAGGGCCAGCATTAGAGTCAAGTTTCTGAGTTTGCTCACCAGACATGGCATATCCTTCTATATCAATGTATAGAGAACCAGCAGACTGGCAGAAAAAGATAAACAAAATTTCAAGTGGAAACTGTTAATGGCACTACCACTCATTAGAATTTTACAGTGAATTACTTTTTTCCCTAAAATCTTTTAAGAAAAAAAGTATTTTGGAAAAAAAATATAGAAGCAGTAAATCCTAATAGGAAGTCTAGCTCCCTTTTTTTCTATTCATTTGTCTACAGTGCCAGATCCTCAAATGTGTTGTATTTCCCATAAAGCATCAAAGCTCTGGGAGAGGATATGTGAGAAGATTCAAGTGTTGAAAAGGAGGGGCCACATCTGAGAAGCACAGAAGAACAGAGATTCAAAAAACACCTAAAACTCAAGCAAAGAATCACTGCCCTACTTGTGTTCCTTGACTGAACAGTTTATAAACCCCACAATTTTCTACTGAAAACCATATCCCACAGGCTGCTCCCTTCTAGACACCTTCAGCCTTGCCAGTTTGCAGCCTTCTCCATACAATCCCAAAAGGATAATTATTGATCTTTCAAGGATTTAAGGTCAGAAGTTCATCCAGTCTGCCCCACTGACTATTCAAAAGTAAACTGAAACAATTCAAAATGCTTCAAAGAACAAAGAGCCACACCTGGCCAGATTTAGCCTACAACCATTTTTGGAGCTGCTCCTTCCTGACATGGACCATGAGCAGCAGAGCATCCATTCCAGCCACAGAAAGGGCCACAGGTGGAGCAGCACACAGCACTCTGCTTTTAGAGTCATTTGGGAACCACAGAATCATTAAGGTTGGAAAACACCTTTAATATCATCAAGTCCAACTGTTATGAAGTTCCCTGCAGAGCAAAGGAGACTTGCTGTGCTCACCATGCCAGAGCCCTCCTGGGCATGAGGCCCCAGTCCCCTGCTCCTCATCCAGTCTAGGGGCAGTGCAGTTGGGTCCCCATCTCCAAGTTCCCTGAGTTATTTCAGGGCCAATGAAGATATTTTCCTTTGTGATATAATACAGATTTATAAGATATTCTTCTGGAATATATTTACTCTTTTCAGCAAAGATGTTTTCCTTTGTGATGTAACACAGATTTGTAAGACATTCTTCTGGAATATATTTACCCTTTTCACCCAGCCAAAAAAAATCAAAACCCTTACAGTAATAGTAATATGCTCTACAAACAACTATGGCAAGGAAATAAAAAAGAAGATAACAAACAAAATACAAACAAAATTTGAAAAGGTGCAGAAGTTTCATTCCAGAAGTTTTCCCTTTTCTGCTTGAACTTAAGGTTTTGATGAAAGGCAGAAATTTTCCAATTTTAACTGAAAAAAAGAACAACCACTTCAGAAGAGAACAAGAGCATTCAACCAAAACCCTTGAGAGTTTTCATTGAAGATTTCAGCACTCTTGTTTTGGGGGTTCATTGTTTCTACATTGATGAAAAATCTGTGCAAGAATGCTTTCTCCAGTGGGTTTTGAAAATTAAAATTAGAAGTTCCTGCTTCTTTTATTGCCTTTTTTTTCTCCTATGAGCCCTTCTCACCCAGGTTTACTATTTTTATATTGAGTCCCAGCTGCTAACTAAGCCTTGGCTTAGTGCTCTTTCTGCAATGATGAGGCATTTCCATTTCTGATTTCTAGCATATGTTGCACTTAATATAACACTGCCCTTGTGCACCAGTTACCCTGGAATAATGGCTGTGCCAGCAACAGAACAGTGGTAGAGTCCCTCGAGAACAACCAGGGCATGAAACCTGTGCCAAAATGCAGATGTCACACAGTTAATAGAACAATGATAGATCCTTGAACTAGACAGAGAGGTATTTTTGTAATGTGTCCACAAATACATTTGATACTGCAATGAAAGCTTCTTTTTTTAGATTTCTCTTAAATGAACTTGGACAAAAATATCTGCAAAAGAGCCAAGAGATAATGATGAAAACCTGAACAATTAATTCTGTGGATGAGGCATCCACAGCCTGAGCTGATTATATTTTGTTTCTTAGGTCTGTAGCCTGGACTAGATGATTGCAAAGACCAGGATCTTGTGCAGGATTTATGAGACTTTATCCTTTTCAAAGAGGAAGAGGCACTATGCTGCAAGATCTGCCTTTTGCAAGGTTTTTTACAACTTCTGCTTTGGGAAACCAGAGCAGAACATCTGAAAAGAGAAAATAAGCAGAGGATTTGAAACCACTATTGGACACAATTAGCAAAGATTATTTGCTAATGGCTGGTACTTTGCACGATGCTGTGAGCAATGTCACAGGAGATTTTATAGTGTCACAGGAGATTTTATAATGTGCAAGATGCTGAGCTTCCTTCACTTCTGGAAATACCAGTGAGGCCACACCAGTCTCACCAGTGACCTGACTGGGTCCTGCACCAGTCAGGCCTTGTGACTCAGACCCATTTTTGCTTTATTATAGGAAAGGTTTAGCTGAGCAAACATCTTCAGGGCCACAAGGTGAAGTTTTCAGCTGCAGCTGAAGCAGCACATCTCCTTGCCCTGGGACCCAGCCCAGGCAGCCTTTGGGAAGGTGCAAACTGGAATACTTCAGATTTTGGGTGGTTTGGCTAAATCTGCACATCAGACCCAGCAAGTGAAACTCACCTTTAACCCCAGCTTTTGGCTGGTGTAGGAGCTTTTGAGAACCAGTGTTATCTCCTATCCACAGAGAGCAGCAGAGGCAAACACAGGGGTGGGAGCACTCGCAGAAGGAGCAGCTTTCCCTGCTGCAGAAGTAATTGTTTCTGCTTCCAACTAAGTCAGAAGTCAAAAAGAAATTCTATCCAGGAGATAAACAGTGCATTACATAAGACTTCATAAAAAGTAAATTGTCATCAGATTTATTGCAGTTAGAAAAAGGCTCTTCTGTCTGTTGGCATAAAACATGTACTAGGTTTTAAGAGGCTAGTGAGAATGAATGAAACAGGATATTTGGAGTTCCATGTCCTAAGGCTTTCTGTGCAGGGACCTGTCAAGCTTTTGGAGCAGAAATGTTTCAAAATATTTTTTTTTTAAAGTCATAAAATTGTATAAGTTATAACTCAGAAGCATCAGGTCTTGATCAATTTTGCTTGTATATGTAGTATTAAAACAAAACAATAAAATCAGATTTAATATTCCGCAGTGAATTCTGATCACTGGCTGTTTGTTTTCCTCTCCAGGCTGGAGAAAGAGCTAAAATATCAAAGAACTTAAGTTCAAAGATTATTTAAACTCTGAAAGATCCTGTTTTAACGTTGTCAGAAGCAGCTTGCTTCAAGGCTATTTGGCACAACTGCAGCAGCTCAGGGCCCTTGATGCCTACTGCAAGTGGATGTTTGTGAGTTCATTGCTCTTACCCTTTTTGTGGGTTGGGCTTCATACCAAGCATATATCTCCTATGCTGCCTCCATAGGAACAAAACCCAGTCAAAGCAGAAACATCACTAAAGGAGCCAAGCCTGTGCAGTGGGCAGGGATTTTAGGACACAGACAGACCCAATCCAACAATGTTCAAAGTGAGAAGCTTCTGTTCAACAAACTAAATATTTTTATTTGGATCAAAAAATACCACTTTAGGCTTTTCTTTTTTCTCCTCATGGATTTTTTAAAATAAATAAATGTTTCCTTACGTTAATTTTTTTTTCAGAAACTGTGTGTCCAACCAAAACCAAAATGCACAAGATTTTACCATTTGTTACAGACAGAAATATTGTATTTAATCTAAGGATCATTTAAAAACCCACCACTGCACAAACTGATAATCTCAATTCTTTGTCCTTTAAGCTGATACTTTCCTGTAAATCACACAAAAGTCTCAATAGGCAGGAAAGACAATGACTCTTGATTGGAAAGAGAAGGAGCCCAGCCAGTCAACTCAGTTCCCAATTAGCCCCAGCTGTAAGCCAAGCAAACTCCCCAGTTTAAATAGTTCACAGGAGAACACATCCATACAGTAAAAGCTACCAACCAAATAAATTCCACTGCCTTCCCCCAGACTCCCCTACTCCCACAGGTCCTTCAGACAAAAGTCTATTTCCTCCTTAGCTGTTAAAAATATTTTTAGTGCTCTTCAAATACGGAAGGCAGAAAAGGAAATAAAAAAACAATAGAATTTGACACAAAAGCACCCTTCTCATTAGTACTTTTTAAATAGCATTTGAGTTCATTGAATTTCATACACTAATAACATTCTTACTCAATCCAAGGCAAACCAGTCAAATCTAAATCTATCAGATTTTACAAGCAAAGGAATATTGCCAAGTTCTAGTATTTCTTCTGCATTCAATGTCAGAATGGGGTATGGAGTCTCTTCCAAACTCCAGATTTCCTTTTTTAAAAATCCCTTTTAAATCTACTACTCCATGGTGTAAAAAAAAAATAAAAATCAACAAATCACACAACAGCACAAAAACAGAGTTAAAAAGGAAGTTAAATCTTGAGAGCAACGTCTATGCAGGATTCTCAGATAAAAAATGTTTTGGAAGTGAAGCTGGCTTTCTGGCTTTAGCACAGCAATCAGCCAGGATTTGAGATTAAAAAGTAGCTAAGACCCTACCAGACAAAGCCTTTGGGCAGATAAAGCTGACTGTGACAATAATAAAGCCCCCAAAGACACAGAGGCAATGTCTGAATCCTTGGCCAGTGACACCAAGCTGCCTCTTCAGCTGGGAAAAGCAGCCAGGGAGCCTGGTGCCACTGAAATCAGTGAGACCAGGCATGGTCTTGAAGCCCAACATGAGATGCTGGTCCCTCCAGTGCTGCTGGGTTGGGTCCCTCCTGCAAAAGCACTTAAGGCTCACAGAGGTAACTGCAGGGACCTGCAGTCATCTCCAAATAGCCTTGCTTGAGGTGCCAGCTGCTTGCAAAACTGTGGTAGAAACTGCATGAGGTGCTGTGGCTGCAGGAACAGCTGCCTGGGGTGTGTGTGTGTGTGTGTGTGTGTGTGTAATACATTTTCATTGAATGGCTGGTGAATAGAAGTGATGATAAGGAGGAATAAAGTCTGTAGTTAGAGCTCATTTTGTATGGTATGGGATGTCTTGGGGGTTTTATGGGTTTAATATATTCGCTGCTCCTGCTGGATCTCAGCACAGACCTCCAGATGAGAATATCTACTTGAGATGCAGGTTGCACTACAACTCATTTATAATGAATATAACAACTTGTGAAGTGGATTTAGAAGTCATTGAGTTATAGATTATTTGGGTAAACGAGGCACAAGCACTGCAGCAAGAAACCCATTTAAATATTAAGGAAAGCTATAAACTGAGAAAAGAACCAATGACAGGGTAATATCATGTCAGAACATGCCCTCCAGAGAGGGACCTCTACTGTGTATTGATCTGAAAGAGCTCCAGAAACCATTCTGCAAACCCATAAAGCTCAGCAGTAAATGCAGAAGGGTGAGCTGCAAAGGCCAGCAGAGAGATGGGACTCACGAGCTGGACCAAATCCTGCCAGCTTCATCTGATGAGCAGCTTCTCTTCCCTGGTTTGTAGCACACTCACCAACCCAGGGTTAATCAGTGAGGAGTGGAAGAGTCATTCCCTTGGACTGAAAAGACATTTCTGGGAGGATTTTCACCCTCTGTGCATCAATTCTGTTACTGTCCACAGTCACCTTCCTTGGTCTAAATGGGCACATTTCTGGAGAGGTAAGAAGGTGTTTTGTAGGCATCTCACACCCAAGGGTTCAACCAGCAAGGAATAAGGACCACAGGATAAACCCTCTGCTGGAAATGCCATGTCCAAGGCAAATCCTGGGCTGTAAACTGCCAGCTGGACCAAGCACAGAGTTTTATACTTGTTACAGCCATTTGAGATGCTACTGAGATAAGGGGGAAGCCTTACTAATTTCAATCTAACACCAGTGGCACGAGTAATGAGCTTTTGGAGAGATGCTGAGAGCACTCTCAGCCTGCTGAAACTCTACACCGTGTGGCTGCTCCAGAGCCACAGGGCAAAGCAGAGTCTGATCCACACAGCCAGAAAAGCACAAAGGGCTTCATGCCCAGCAACTGAGGTGTGAAACCTGAATGGGGCCATTGCCAGTGGTCACCGTGGCTGGCTGCAGCACTCACCAAATCAGGATGTACCCATCCCAGGGGGGGCTGCAAAATCAGGAGCTGGCAGAGGACTGGACAGCAGAAGCCTGTGCAGCACCTCCAGGGAAGGAAAAATTATTGATAAAAACTAGTCATCCAAACGTTCCCATATCATAAGCAACAAAAGTTTTTAGACTTGCCTGGTGCCCTGCTTAGTTCAGAAAAATTTCATTAACGTTTCAGAGACCCTCTTGAACTGCCCCCACATTGTTCCTCCCTGCTGCATCACACACATGGCACAGCCAGGTGAGGTTGTGTGATTCAGCAGGAAGAGCTCAGCAAGAGAGGTGAGCACCAGCTAACTCAAGGACGCGGAGCTCCTGAAAAACGAGAGGTTCCTGTTTGGCACGCGATTTGCAATACAAAAGCACTGTTACAGTCACTTGTTTGTCCTCCTCCCTCCCTCCCTCCTGCCCTTGTTTAGAGAAGCTTTCCCATTTTTTGCCGCATCAGGGAAAACACTGCATCTGGCTGATGGGCCAGAAGAGCCGGCACCACTCACACGAGGCTGGCAGTTGCTTTTAGCATGAAAACTGAAGCACGCTCCTTGGATGATGGAGCACTCCACGAAACTCAAAAAATGCTGAGGAGCAAAATTCAGGGAGAAGTGCAGGAAACTGTGAAGGGGTGAACAGTTGCTCAGTGAGCACAAAGAGAAACACGGTCCCGGTGCGATGGGGACTGGGGGGAACGAATGAACTCGGTCTCAGTGTTGCACCCAGTCTTATCCAATTTATAGCAGGACATTATACCCGGTAATAATAATCTAAAGGGAGGGCATAGCTGGCACTTCTGAAACCCTTGGATCTGAAGGTCACCCATTTTGTCATCGAGACAATCTTTTTAAAGCCTCGTTGGCGTGAAGCATTAACGGGAGGTGATCAAGGCTTTTAATCCAAAGCCTTTCATCCAGAGCACACTGCGGTGGCACATCAAGCACCTGAAGACTGGGATGCATCACTGGGCACACACGGCGTGGTCCTGGCCCCCGAATCGAATGGCCCAGACATCCAGGAAGGAGCTCCACACCCCCCTGCTCCCTGCGGTCCGCGCTGGCGGACGGCGCGAAGGCGAATTCCAGCGCACAGAATTCCACCCAGAGCGTCTGCAGCTCCATCGCCCGGGGCAGCCTGCCCTGCAGGCACCTCGCCAAAGGGGTGGCTTTTATTAGGGCCAGACCTCAACTGCAGCAATTAGTGGCAAAGCCTAATAACAGGATTAATTAGGATACTGCCAGAAGAGACTAATTGTCTACTGCAAAACCGGCTCTTTTAACCCGTTTCTTGGCTGGAAAGCTTCTCAGTGACCTGAGTGAGAGCTCTGCTAGCCAAATGCAGGCACAGACGTGGAATGAAGGTGAGAAGGGAAAAGCACGGTGAGGGGCTGTGAAGGGAGAGAGGGAAAAGCTCTCCATTCACAGGGCTCCTTTATAAAGTATATGGACAATGTCCCACTGAACCTTGCTGATTAAAGACACACCAACGGGTGACAGAGTTCCTTCTCTGATAATATTTCATGAGTTCCAGAATTCACAGTTTCCTAATGGATATAAGTGAGCAATTTTGGTTTTAATCATCACTGAAGAACAACAAGACAGGAGCCCTATTTTTCCCTCAGCTGTTACACTAATTTCTTTCAGGCCAAAATTAGAAACCTGTTACATACAACTGATCTAATGGCTTGCATTCTGTGTTTTACCTTTACAGCCACTTTAGCAGGAGACACATTAGTGCCTTTAAAAAAAAAAAAAAAGAGCACATTGCTTTCTGCAGGACTTTTTGTGTGTACAGAAAGAGGGATGTATATATACAAATTGAACTTATGTCACTCTTACACTTTATAAAATCAAGGGATTGGAAATCATATTGCACTTTAGAAATATGACCTACTGGATATTCCTTTTCCCCAAGATAATAAGAATGTGGTATTCAGTCCCGAAAATCTGGTCCTCAGTATTTTGCTGTTGCCCTGGGGTTGTGAATTAGAGATGTCCTAAGACAGTAATACAATTCCACAGTACATCCGTCTCAGTCCTGCCTGGGATTGCATGGGAAAAATGCACTCCAGTTCCATACAGATCTGTGAAGGTTTTCAAAAACATTCCTCATCCTAAGCTGTGGCAAGAGGCCAGCACTTCAAACATTTTTGGTTACAGTGAAATCCCCCAAGAACACAATTTGGAAACATCAAAGCTCAACATGCTCCCCAGCATTCTCCAGCTGCTAGTCTGGCACCCAACAATAAAACTGTAGCTGCTGCAGATTAAAACTGGCATGGTTCCTCTCTCACCTATTCCTTGAAAACAGTTCAAAATCCATTGTTTCTGCTTCTTCAAAGGCCTGTACCTCTGAAAAGCACATTGCAATCCACAAGTGTGAATCAATGTCTTTGAATTTTGGTGACTCTGCCTTGTAAGGTGCTTAATTCCACCTCAGATTCATGGCTCAGTAGCAGATAAGACGGCAGACAGGCGATCTGTCAAGAAGCTATCAGGAGTTCCTTAGATGAGTCTAGCCTTGAGAAAGACCTTCAAGAAAAGTCCAGGCCCTTGAGGAAATACAATTAGTCACCAACAGCTCAGTCCCATCCCTGTCTCGCCCACACAAGTGCCTGCAGTAAATCCACCAGCGGGAATTGCACAGTATCCAGTTTCCTGGTATTGCACCACTGCAAAGAGCTCAGGTCACACTAATTGCTGCCTCATCTTCACTGTCCACAGCTTTTAGCAGCAGGACTTATCTTACCAGGTGCCCCCAGCTTCCCTGGAGAGAGAAGCAGTGCTGGCACCAGCATGGAGGAAGTTCTAATCCAGGACAGGGCAGAAAAGGGAAGAAGACAAAGAAAAAACAAGTGGAGAGTAGTGGAAACTGGAAAGAGCTCGATGTGAGAGGGAAACATCTGGAATAGTCATGAGAAAATTCTTCCAAATGGCTGTGAGTTGTCATTCCCACCTTCCATGATAAAGGAAATCTGTGTAAGGGCAGTGCTCAGCCTGGCTTCCATAGAGAATTCTGCCAAGCAGAATCAGCTTTTAGAAGAAGTTCTCTTTCTGATTTGGAAGAGAGAACTTGCCAGTCTCCCTGCCCAAGCCTGACAGTAGGAACTGATTCCCTGGCTCACGGGGAGGCTGCTGAATAAATAGGGAATTCTCGCTCCATCACCTGAGCAATGAGGCTTCCCAGCAGGCTGAGCAATTGCTCTTAATCCTGACATACCAAGCCAATTGCTGACCATCTCTCCACATGGAAGTTTTGTTAACACTGCACATTTGGGATGCTGAATAATCACATGTTCTCTCTCCCTTTTATTCCCTCTTTCACTTATCCATGTCAATATTT
Source organism: Notiomystis cincta (assembly GCA_013398075.1). NCBI lineage: Eukaryota > Metazoa > Chordata > Aves > Passeriformes > Notiomystidae > Notiomystis > Notiomystis cincta. The sequence goes on from VZRX01021846.1 coordinate 33,341, forward strand.
CATTGAGTTAAAGTAGTTACTCTATTCTTCTTCATCTTTTCCCCCCCTGCCACCAGCATGATTGTACTAAAATGACTTATTTGTTTATTCCAGTAAAATTTTCCCTCATTCTGAAGCCAGACAAGGAAAAAAGTTTAATTTAGAAAGATTTGAAATTCCTGAAATAGATGACAGCTGAGAAAAGATTGGCATGTTAAATCATTCAACTTCACAAACAGCCTACTCTCATTTAGGCTTGACAGATGTAAATGCCAGCCAGGTACTACCTACTAGTAATGCTATCTTTATTTAAATTAAGCAAATACACAATACAAAATCCTTTTCATGTATGTTACCCATCTGCAGAAGAGTGGCTCTCTAGCTGCTTTTTCCCCCTGGTTTTTCATTTATGTCATGTACAGTGGTGGGAGGACAGGCTTAATACTTTCTTCAGGTTAAATAACTAAGAGATCATCAAATGCTCCTAAATCATGTCACAAGTTCTGCCATTGTCCTGTCCTGAATAACATATATTTTTTTATGCAACCATGAATCAAAAATACTGACTAGGCCTGCAGCAGCTGCAGTGATGAGATAGCAGGATAAGGGCAATCTATAAGAAAGCCAGTCTTTACAACTGAACACAGTACAAAAATGCCTACCAGACAAAATAAGAAACTCAAGGATTTTATCCATTTAGAAACCAGGCAAAAAACACATTCAATGCCAGACTGAAATTCAGACTGAACAGGAGGTTTCAAACCAATTGCCAGGTCCACCAAGAAGCAACACCTTCTGCTCCACACAGCACACTCCTGGTTGTATTGGCAGGTGCAGAGAGATCTGCTTCAGGCATTGCACTGAGGTCATGGCACCAGTTTACTGAAGGTCACTCTGAACACAATATACTCCAGAGACCTGGCTTATCTCAGCTGAAAATTGCAGGGGGTGGAAGGATGGGATGGTGATAGGCTTCAAATAAAAAGATCCCCGTGTTTGAGGTTTTTCACTAAAGTAAGATTTTCTGTCAGGAGTGGTCCCAGCTGCAGCCTGAGACCCAGCAGCTGCCCCTTGCTATCAAGGTGATTCACTCAGACAAGAGGCTTACAGACCATGGTGTTTTCTTGTTCAGTGTGTGAATGCCAAGCAAATACTCAGTCAAAACTGTTTGTTTTAGAGGTGGGAAATTGGATTATTGCAGTGCTCACCATGCCTTGCACTGGAAGGAGGGAATGGGACCTTGTGAGTAATGCCTTGCACTGGGAGGAGAGAACAGAGCCTCTTCTCATTTTTATACTGTCCAGGCATAGGAACAATCAAAAATGCAGGGACAAGGGATTCAACAGTGAAAACACAGGTAGCACTTTCTATCTGACACAAGGGGTTCCTGCCACTGTGACAGTCCCCATGCCAAAAGAGGAAATTTTAGATATCCAGCCTGGGGGCCCCAGGATTTGTCAGGATCTGAGCCCTTCTGTGCCAGGTATTGAGCAGCTTATAGCATACATAAAACCAGCCCATACCCCAAAACATCTGTAGAGTGTTTAAGATGCTGTCATTAAGGAATTAAGTAGCAAGAGAGGGAAAGGCAAATACAGGTCAGTATCTTGGGTTTGCTGTCTGGAGTGAGACTGCCCCACACAGTTACCCTGACACCAAAACTTTCATCTCCCACCTCTCTCCCTTCTTCAGCCCCATGTGCCAGGTGAAACCAGTTAGTCTGTTTAAGGCTGGCAAAGAGACCCTTTCCCCATCATATCAGACCACTCAAAGTGCTTGGGAGAGAGAAAACAGATCCCCAGGTCTGCATCCAACTTTTATTCTGATTTTCCCTGTATAACCTCCTCTGGAAAAAACAATCTTGGGATTTGGCATAGGGAAATGCTTCCTAAAAAAAGCCAAGGACCTCAGGATGTGTCCTAGGGATGACAGAACCTTGTGGCATATACAACTGGGCAGATTTAGTTCTGTGTCTCTAGCTCTACCTGCAGTGGTGCAGCTTTAATAGAATTGTTCAAGCTCCTTCTCAAGGCATACACTGACAACAAGAGCTGAGTTGAACTCTTGTTAATTATATCACTCACTGGTGGAATGTCCCAATGCTTCAGACAGCTCCCAAAAATCTTTAGGAAGAGAACAAGATGCTTTCTCCATTTACTTGTTAATTCAAATCAGTCATGTGCTTTCCTGAGGTGGCTCAGCTCTGCTGCTCGGTGGGTGATAGAAACTCTTGTAAAGGGACAGAAAGAGGCTTGATGTGTCCTGAGAACTGCAGGTGGTTTCCACACTGCCAAGCACAGCCAAAAACCTTGGGGGCAGCCATTAGGAGGACAGCAGGTTTATGCCTACAGCAAGCTGTGGCAGCTCCATCCCAGGAGCCTCAGAGATGCCAAGACTGAGCCAATATAAAAATCTGCTCAAAAGAAATGTGTCTCAGAGCAGCAGCTCCAGTGCTGTGAGCTCCACAGGGGCAAGTAGGGCAGGGACCAAATCCAAAATCCCCTGCACAGCCTGGGACAGGTCCTGAGGACATGTAATGTCTGCTGAGTTGCTGAGAGTCTTCTGCCTGTATTGGCCCCTTGTGAGACCTCCAGATAGTCATCCCTGCCCAGGAAGTGCTTGTGTACTGGTAAGGTCAAGACTTGGGCTAGCAGGAGCACTCAGTATCTAGCAAAATTATGGCTGTAGCAGGTAAGAGCAAATGTTAGTGTGCTAGACACTGTACATAAACATCTTGGATAAAAAATTCTGAATATATAGGTTGTAAAACTGTATGTAGGACATTAAATACCTAGAATGCCAAATTTTGCACTGGAGCTCCCCTTAGATTGCTGAACTGTGTCAGCTCCACTGTGTTTCAGACACGCTCAGATGCGAGCCCAGGCTGGGATGTTTCCCTCCTCCTCGGCAGTGTAGCCTATCCTCCGGGAAGAGTTCAGAGAGAGGTACTCCTCACTGCAGGGAAAACAGCAGCACATCTTAAGCCTACCTCTAAATAACCCTGACAGTCTCTCCAAAAGAAAGGATTTAGTTTTCTTTGGCAGCAGTGTCTGCTGCACACCGAGATGCTTTCTGTGCCCACCCCAGCGGGCTCAGCCAAGCCCAAAATCTGTCAGGGCCTCTGACAGAGGCAAACACCAAACAACAGCCCTTCACTCCTCCTGGAGATGCACAGAAAATTCCTTCCTCTGCCATGCAAATTCCAGTTCTCTCCACACCTTTCACATGCCCTCCTCTCCACTACTGTCCCTGAGCTCAGCTGCCACCAAATCTGACTGATGAAAGGTGGCAGCTCTATTATATTAATTCCCTCCAGAAAACAGGAAAAAAGCCTCATATGCTTTTCATTTCAAACACATAGCACATTTCAGAGTTTCTCTGTATGCTCTGGCTTCTCTTCTGCATGAAACGTGGCTGTTGAGGGGAGGGCTCCCCAGACTGGGGGATGCTCTTGTCAAACAAATGGCAGATTTTCACTTATTGCTATTTTAATATTAGGCACACATGCAAGATTAAGTATGCTCATGCTATCTTTGGCTGATCCAGTATGATAGCTGCCTGCAGCTGCTCAGTCTAATGGACCCAAGCCCTGTCTGGGTGGCCTGAAAGGTGTTGTTTGTAGCAGACAGCTTTAGTGCTCAAGTACATGAACTCACACCAAAGACACAGCCTTAACAGAAAATTAACAAAAGCCATACCCAAATTTTCCCAAAGTAGGAATCTTTTATAAACAAATTGTCACGCTGCATAAACTCAAATTAAAACATCTCCTGTAACTGCATCTTCATTTCAATGACAGCCTGTTTTCATCCTCATAATCCACTGCCCATCTTTCCACAATGGATGGATTTTACAGCTTAAACACCATCTTGATATCAGGTAATTGCACCAATTTGGGAAAAGTTTCTCCACATGACAGTAATTCCCAACAAACATTGTCATTTGATCACCTGCATCTCTGGTCTTTTTCTTTAGCTCCCTTTTACAAAGCCTATGCTATGGTTTGTCCCAATACTGTGCCCTGAGTGTTGGCAAAGCCCCTTTGCCACAAGATTAACCCCGAGGAAAGGATCTGGACCAAAGAACCCACCTTGCCTGATAAAAAGGTTATTTATTGACAACATTCACAATTTATTCAAGCCAAAACGCACTGAGGGAGACAATTGTCTCTGGTGTCTTTAGGATTTAGTGCTTTCCCTGCACTACATTTGCTCCCTAAGCAAGGCAGCTCACTCACCCCCTTGCCCTAGACTGGGTCTCTTTCTTGGAGGGCATCCTCAAGCTCAGACACATCTTTTCAGACTCTTCCCCAAGTTTCTGACCAGGCTCTCTGTGTCCAGAACGAGCTCAGCCCCCGCAGAAGCAAAGCAAATGTCCCCAGGACACCCAGCCCACGTCAGAAAGCTGGCCTGGGCAGCCAGCTTTGTAAGGAGCAGCAGTCAGTCAGAAAAGCTGAGAACACTTGATCGTTGTCTCCTCCACCGTGTCTAAAGGAAGGAGCAAAGCTCCCAGACTCCGGTCGCAGCCCGAGGACTCGGCGGCACAGCGGGTCCCAGACGAGCCCCAGCGCACACAAGGCAGCAGGATACGGAAACTTCCCTTGGCAGCCAGACATGCCTTTCACAAAAGCAGGGGAACTAAGTGCGTTTTGCCACTCCTCAGTGTTGGGCCGGTTCCCAAAGGCTCTTTGTGCCGCGCCGGGCGGAGGAAGCCGACCACCCCGAGGAACAAAGGGCTGGGGCACAGCCCCGGCTTCGGGCTGGTGCCGCTCTCCTTGGCAGCAGACTCTTCTCTGAAAATCCCTACCAATTCCTTTAAGACTTTGTCCAAAATCCTCTGCAGTTTGGGGACTGCACACCATTCAATGGCCTTGGAGCCAGACCCTCCCTTGCATTACCCCACTGGCCACAGCAGTAGGGAATGGTTTTACAGCAATTCCTGGGAAACTGAGAGGCAAAGCAATGGGTGGCCAGACACGCATCATCTCCTTCGCAGTTCTCTGGTGCGGGGTCCAGCCCTGCTGCTGGATGTAGGAGTCAGACTCTGACAGAAGAGAATTATTTTGGAATCTAACAATGAAAGACTGTTCTTCTCGTTACAAAGTGAAAAGGAGAGTGAGAGAGGGAAAGTGCCTTCTGCAGTAGTTTCTCAGGCAGGAGAGAGAATATGAACAGGTTTCACAGGAGCAAAAGGGGAATTGGGGTCACTCCGTTACTCTTGTACAATACTTTGCCATGGAGAACAGCTGCACATTTAAAGAGTGATTAAAGTGGATGCACATGCAGACATGCACATTTATTCAGCACTGCTCCTTGGGGCACTGCAGCCTCAAGACCCACAGAGGGGTGTCTCTCCCTCCCAGCATGGCCCCCACACCCAGATGGGCTGGTTTGGGGAGCTTGACAGGTCCCCAAGCACACAGGAAAGTAGGGCTCACCAAAATGAGCAATCTTTCTCTCTCTCTCTGTGCCAGACCATCTCTCTAGCTTCCCCTCCTCAGCACAACCCAGCCCACCAAAGTAGTCCTTTGACTGTGTCAATGAGACCAAAAACTTAGAAAAGGACAAGGGGAACCCATTAAGTTGTTTTCACAACAAGGAAAGACCCTCCCAAGTAACTTCACATGGCCAAAATGGCCAAAGAACAGCCTTCAACTATTACCCATGTCTGCTGGCCTCAGAGGAGAGAGAAAATCTCAAAGTTTTTGGATGACAAACTGGAATATAACTGGAACATCTGCATCTAAGTCGAGCACAGGAGGTAGTGTGGGTGAGCAGAGGACACAGAAGCACTTGGGGACAAATGCCTTCTGCCATGGCTCCAGCACTTCTGTCCCATACAGCCACTCCTATTCCCAGGCTCCTCCATCCCAGCTCTCTGTAGCAGGGATGTGTATTGCTGGAAGCTGGGAGTGACCTCAGCTGGGATGGGTGCTCACATGAATTTACTGGTTCAGGAAACTCATCCGCCAGTGGCTTTACTGAGGAAGAAGCTACCACACACTCAGGGCATCCAAACCCCTTGGCCAGGCCACTGCAGCACCACCTGTCCTACCAATCCCAAATCTGAACCATGGAAAAGGCAAAAAAGCAGGAGCTAGTGAAGTCACGTACTACAGCTTTGCATTTGGGAGGTTGTTTCCGTGCTCCTGGGGAGATGTGGCTCCACTGGGGATAGGGATTTTCTCCCTGTCACCCTTCTGTCCCAGGCTACACAGCCACACCAGGCAGTGATAATGGAGGGGTGAGACTTTGCAGCCCTCTCTGGGAAACCTGAGTCTGATATACTCAGTGTATCCTCTCTGTTTTCTGTGTTAGGTGCCTGGCATTAGTGTTAGTATTAGGAGCAGCAGTGGGGAAGACCAGGATGGTGGTTTTTCCACAGCTGAGAGATCCCACATGCCTGAGGAATTTCCCTCTCTTGCTCTATTAGTAGCAGTAGGTGTGAGTGATGGGGGCAAACCTGTTATCACATTACAGGCTGGAGTGGCTGTGCTCTGCTCCCAGCTTTCCCACTGGACGAGAGGTGTAAACACCTCTCCCTCGCAGCCCGTGCCCGGCAGCTCCGCCGTGGAGGTGGCCAAGGAGACAGTGCAGCAGGCTTTGGGTTTCCTGCCAGGGGAGTGCAGGGACAGTCCAGCACACTGAAAAATGATCTGAGGGGCTGCGCTTCAAACTCCTCCTGCTCTGTCTCTATCAACTCATTCCTCATCCAGCTGCTACGAAAACACTCCTGGAGCGCTCAGAGGTTATGTACTATGGCTCGGCCCTTTGCCAATTCAGTGAGGCTTTTTTTGTTGGTTTTTTTTTTAATATTAAGGCCTTAAAACTCCTGCTGGAACTGGGTCCTACAGCACAAGCCTCCATTGCTACAGCCTGGCTGCCAAAACATTGCATCAGACATCACAATAGCCTGGCACCAACTAAAGAAATGCGGCATCTTCTCCTTGTGCTCAGCTCAGAGCACACGTGTCAAAGTCATCCATGGCTGGAGCTGCTTGGAGATTTTGGGATGAGACTAAAGTTTTGTCAAAACATTCAAGTTCCCTGAAACAGGAATTGTTTTATTCAAAGCCTCTGCAGTCTGATAAATGTTAGCTTGGTGCAAGGCAGAGGTTTCCAGCAGGTCAGCAATGAGAACTGGGACCAGTTCAAAAGCAGGTGATGAATGCAGGCAAAAGTGCAGGGCCTCAGACAGCTGTATAATGTCATTGCAATGTTGGCCACCATCCTGGTAACAAAGCTGCTTTACTGAGCAGCTGCATGGTCTAGGGACATCCACTTTGCCAGAAAAATAGAAATATTTTACTAATGTTCATAGAGAGATCAAAAGCAGACATACAGAAACCAACATTTCTGGCCAAAGAGACAGCTTAGTTTCCAGACAACTGTCTTCACGATCTCAGATCCAACTCTCTGCCTCCAGCCTCCTTGCATTCCCTACATCCTCACTCAGGATTAATTTTCCTTTGGCTTCCATGCTACTCTTCTGTCCTGTTTCTACTCATAGGTCTCTCACAATCTCTCTGAAGATCCTCCTCACCTCCCTTGTCCCCTGATGAGAGAACCCTGCTCTCAACTCTGCCTTCTCCCATTGCTTCCAAGACCACTCCCATCCCAGACACAAGTTCAGCAATCTGGTCCATGCAGGTGGCTGCTGGTTCAACCTTGACTCCAGACTGCTCAAACAAAGCCTTGCACTGTCCTTCAGCTGGGAGCTTAGACCACACCACTGAGACAGACTCGAGCCTCTCTCTTCTTTCCACATCAGAGCCAGCAAGGTCACCCTTCCAAGGGCATTTCCAACTATAGTTCTACCCCAGGATCAGCACTGCCAAGTTGAACCTTCCAGGTTCAGTCCTAATACAACTAACATGTTCTCTTCTGCCATTCTGAACCACCAAAGGCCTGGCCAAATTCTCAGCCTCTCAGTTACTGCAGCATCATCTCTGTCCCTCACAAATGCAATCCTCTCCCCTTCAGAGCCACTCTGAAGGCTGCTGCAGACACTCAAAATTTGCATCTCTGTGACCTCAAAACTCACCCAAGACCACTAACTCCAAGAGAGTCCACTTCCTTTTCTCTTCCATCCACTCTCCCCACCTATTATCCCTGGGCCAAGGGAACACCTCCTCAGAGCTCAGCCTGAGGTACAATTTCCCACAGCCACACTTTCAGACAGGTACCCTGATGCTTTACACATCTGAGCTGATCCTTCAAGTTCCCCTTTGCTACAATACCTCCAAGAACATGGATCCTTTGAAAGTTTCTGCTGAGGTGCCACCACAGCCTACTCTGCTGGCTGGCATCATGGCACTGATTCCACTGCCTCATCTGTCTGTCCCCAGCCACTGCTGTTAATCCTCTATTTAGACTGCAATCTCTAAACTGCACCTGACGCCATCAAGTCCTGGCTGAGGTAGGAAAAACAACTGATAATAATAACATCATACACCTACCCTGAGTACTGGACTTAATTCAGTTTTTGAAAAAGCTTTAAGGCACCTTGTATTTTATCAGTTCCATTCACTCCCTAAAGCACTTTATCCTGAACACACCATTGTTCCCCATTGCTCTGGTCCCTGTGCAGCTTCCTGGAGCCCATCAGCAGTGCTATCACAGCAGAAACTGTGGCCATATCCACTCAAATCATGAAGAGGCAAAGATCCTGTAGCCCACTAGCAGTTCCCAGCTATCCAAGAAAGTTCCTGCATGAGAATCCAGCCAGCTGTCTTGTCCTGCTTGAGAAAGGTGTTATTGTCCTACAGTTAAAGTAACATTTTATGGGCTTTGATGATGTGCTGGGCATGGAGTTTCATGAGTCACCACACTTGCAGCATTGTCATTCCTGGCCAGGAAATCATTTGGACACTGCTTTAGGCTGTGTCCAAAACACCATTGCTCATATTTATGATGCACAGTGTGTTAGTACCACAACATCAGGCATTTTTCAGCGCACACAGAATGAGCAGAGACCAGGCTCTAAACTGATTTTATTCAGGGCTGGCACTAGATCCAGTTTTGATCTTGCCAGGCTGCCCAAGCTCAGGATTGGCCAGTGGCTGTCTCTCATTTTGGGCCCAGGAAGGCCAGAGGTAGCTGTTCATTCTGGTCTTGCATGGCCAACCCAGCTGCTTCCTGCTCCATACACTCACCATCAGACATTGTCAGTTTGGTTTCTGTGGGACCCACAGTGGCAGGAATTGGTCTGGAGGGTCACTGGGGGTGGCTGTAAGATCCCTGCTCCTCATGGGAACAAACCAGCAGGCACTGCAGTGCAGAACTGCACCAGGCAAAGCATTTTTCCAACTGAGCAGGTCCTGGCCCCCAGCATGACCCATCTATCCCACTTCCAGGACCAGGCTAACATTGCTCTGCAGCCCTGTGCCAAACAGCCCTGTCATCCTGCTCAAAGGCACCTGGTGAGCTCTGATTCAGATCAGTTTGTCTGATGCAGACGTGCTCTCAGTCAGCTACAGCCAGGATCCTGCCTGGAAGGGCTTTCAATGCCATCACTCAGACAAGCAAATATGAATTTGGGTCACCTCTGCCTACAGTTTTTTTTCCCCATCCCAAATGCCCTTCTTCTCTCTCTCTCTCAGTCTCAAGGACTCTACCTCCTTGTTGTTTTAGCAGGACAGGGAGTGCTGGAGCTGCCAAGCTGGGTATGTACCTTGGCTGCATCCTGACCTTGTGTTGGAATGAAATTTATTTATCCAACTTCCTGCAACACCCATGTTTCCACCAGAAAAAGCAATCCAGACATGGAAAATTGATTTATAAGTCCAAAACCCAAGTTTGTTTCCTGTGCTGGGTAGTTTGCCTTAGCTCTAACAGGGGTGCCTGCTAGACCACAACAGAATAACAGCAAAAGCTGTGCCCTCAGAGTGGCCAGCAACCACTGCCTCCAGCAAATCAACACAGACTTGTACCAGTAATAAAGAAATAAATCCTGCCAAAAGACACATTAACCTGCTTCTAACTGGGAGAGTTGCAGAATGGAAAGAACTTGTGAGAAGCATTAGAAGTAAGGCAGGGCAGAACAAATGCCTTCTTCAGACACATTTTGGAAATAATTCTGCTAATAAGGAGCCCGTGTAATTGTACAAGAAGAGAGTCTCTGTCATATCATTCCCCAGAAGCTGATGCACAGAACAGCAAAGTGCCTCCTGTATAGGTAACAACTCTGCCCAGACCATTTTTAGATCATGAAGCTGTTGCTGCTTCTGAGCCTGTACTTCAAAGCAGCCAGGACAAACAAGGTTCACTCAAACGTACGTGAGGGGAAGGTAAACTGCCTAGGAAGACAAAAAATAAAGTCCAGGGAAAGGAAGATATTTTATGAGTTTTCTTGTAAAAAGAAACTTGCATGGATGGAGGAAACAATCTGGTATTTAGCTGAAAGACAGCACCAGATAAATGAAAGAGTCCCATAAAGACGTCATCCGAAGAGAAACTGGACTGCAGAAGTCTGATAAATCACCTCAGAGAAATGAGCTGGGGTGCAAACAAACAGGCAGTGTCTGAAAGGAGATCAGCATGTGAGTGTGAAAGACAAAGGCTCTGCACTCCTCTGAGTTCCAGACAGAGCAGGGTGTGCAGCCAGCTCACCAGGAGGGGAGGTGACCATGACCAGACCCTGAGAGCAGGGCCCACACCCATGCAGCACACAGATGTGTTTCCATATCTGAGGAAAACTCACTGCTGTCATCAGTGGGACACAAAATCTGATGGGTGTGCAAAGAGAGGGCCCAGAGCATTCTTTGGGTTTCACAGTAAACACACAGAGAAAACATTGCACAAGAGCCTTCATCCAGCTCTGCTCAGAAACTACCACAGCTTCTCCACCAGCACAGTCTGGGATGAGCCTTTTATAAATATTGTCAGCAGGCATCAACAGTTGTTCAGACCCCTTGAGGCCTTCTGCAAACATATTAAGGATGGACAAAGTCTGCAAGGTAGATCTCCAGCCTCCCACCTGCACACCAATACTCCACCCAATGCTTTCTGCCACATCCAGATAACATCTCCCCTTCATCAGGTTTTGCCTGTGTTTCCCCTTTTTTGCTGAAAAGGGGAGGAAGTCCAGCCTGTCCCCACTACTCTGAAGTTGACTTTCAGAAATACAATAGTTTTGTCTCAAATCTCCTCAATGGATTATGTCAATTCACCTTCACTGCCATAAACTGTGTGAATAGGCCTCGGTGTGTGGGAGACAGATGAATACAGAAGGAGCAATTCTCAGGCTATGAAAGAAAAAGGGTTGGAAAGCTCCCAAAAAAAGGTCTCGTGCAGGTCAGTCCAGGAGGCTCAGCTCTGCACCATTGTGGGAGGAAGCAGCTTCATGTTACTGGTAGGTGAGGTGTGTGAAAGAACAATAAAATGCTTCAGCTGTGGGACACTTCAGGTTACACTTGGACGTTTCATGTGGCACCTGAATTAGCACACGTCAGAAGTGACATTTGCAATGGCAGCAATGCCACTGAGCTGCTGCAACAAAAGCTCAGGGTTTTATTACACTGTTTTTTATGAAGCTCTTGCTCACAGAGAGGCCCCTTTACGCCTGTCTGGCACTGGAGAATGGCCTTACAGTGGGTGCAAACAACATCACATTCATCTTCGTGCCCTCCACACTGGCAGAGGGCTGCAAAGGGGCCCTGTAGCAAAAACAGGACCTCAGTCCAACCTATTGTCTTAAGGAATTATATAGCTAAATCACCACAGTACAGTCCATAAAAAACTAGATTCAGAGGATGGTTTCACAAGAAACACTACTTCAGTATGTATAAGCTGTAAGGTGCTATGTCAGTTTTCTCATTGGGTCATCACAAAAATTTCCATCCCATTATGCAGCTTTTACTTTGTGAGCATTTTTGTAACATTGCTGATGAATCCATAGAGCACCTTCCAGATGTGCACTTGGGTTCTTCAGTTTGGGGGCATCAGCATAGCTGGACTCTTCCAGCTGAACCTGTTTTTCTCCAAATTCAGAAAAATAAAATACATATACATATATACATAAATAAATGCAGTAGTCCTCCCTGAGCTTAGGGCACCTCGGATCTAGGTTACTGCTGACAAATCAGTCATATTCACTCACAGCCAGTTTCTGCTTTCCCAGAAACTTCAATGGGAGCCCAGTGCTCCCCCACCAGCCCCAAGCTGCCCTTCCTTCCAGGCAGCACGGTCGGTTCATGGGTACGGCACATGGCTGCGGGCAGAGAAAATGTCTTTACTGCAGCTCCCGCTCCCTCCCCGCAGTCCTGCACCCCCGGCAGAGCCGCTGCCAGGCTCTGCTGGAGGTGGGCGAGGGTGGCGGGCCCAGCGCCCGGCTGGCAGGCAGAGCCGGCCCCGCCGCC
>VZRX01021847.1:0-48254 GCA_013398075.1 Notiomystis cincta
GCCGCTCAGTAGCTCCTTCTCCAGAGACATTTGTCTAGCCTGCAGTCTTTGCTTATTTTTGAGCGTCCCATGTTAACGGAATTCGATGCTGGGCCTGTGTTACATAATTTTCTAACGTCTAAATCTTAGAAAAATTGTCCAGTTAGACCAAGCTGAAAAGTAGTTCTTTTGCTGTGGTAGGGTTTAGGCAGGCACACAGATGTAGACTAAAAGTCACTCCTTCCTAACAAAGACAAGGATAACTGGCATTAGCAAAGAATTGTTGTTGTTTAATAGCCTGAATGTACAAAAGAGCAGGAAAATAAGACAAGTCAAAGCAGGTTGTTACTTATAGTCTAATTCAGAGCCTTTGAATTATAATGGAAAGAAGCTTTGACTTCAATGCTCTTTGCATCTGATTTAATTTCACAAATTGGAAACAATATTTTGGTCAAGCCTTTAATAATTTTTTAACAATTTAATAAATGTCAGAAACTCCTGAGGGTCACCACATTTGCATATGGAGTATTTTTGGTTTCCAGTGTTTTCTCATTTCCATATTGTTTTGTAAAAAATGGAAAAAAATTGCTCTCTTCAAATAATTTGTTGTTGTTGCTGGTTTTTTTTCTTTTCCAGTCTAAAATAAAGATCTGTTGAATTTAAGTTTGTAATCCTGTATGACATGAAGACTAAACGATCCCATTTCTGTTAGCTTTCAGAAAAACCTATGTGTATGAAAGTAGGTAAAATCTATTTAACAATATGACTTTATAGCCATGAGCATCTAAAAAAAAAAGGGTATTTTTTCTTATGTATTATCTGACATAATTAGATGCTAGAGCAGTCTTGGAAAAACAGCTATGGGAATAAAGGAATGGCATTCAGTGCATATAATGTAAGGCAATGGTTGTAGTACAAAGATGCCAGAGAATATAAAAAAAAAAATCTGTTGTGATCTAAATTTAGTATTATCAGAGTCTGGTGAAAATTATGGCTGAGAAGTCGTTAAGGTCAAGAACAAAGTTTAGTACTGCAGAGCAAATAGCTGATGCCAAGCTAAAGACATTGTTATTTACAGACAATTCTGATCTACATGGTAGTTCAGAAAATTGCCCTCTATAAATGGAAACCATCATCATATTAAACTTCACATGGAAGTGGGAAGACAGGAAACAAGAGCCCCAGCATGTGGACTGGCCTTTCTCCTCCTTTCTCCTTTCTCCTGTTCTTTAAGTTTGTATAAATATCTATTTACCAGTGTGCAACTGGGCTATGTCTGTGTAGTGGGGATGATGGGGTAGGAGCATGTGGAAGGTGATTGGGACAAACATTAGGAGAGCTAAAGGGCAGGCAGCCACAGCCAAAGAATATGGTGATATGTGTCTGAGATGTAAGGAATGAAACCCTTGTGGTTTTGTCATGAAGAGTAAATTTTCTCCGTGCAAACTCATCTTTTTATTGTAGATTGTTGAATTTTAAAAAGTGTATGTGGCTGGAATGCAGCTTTCAATGTCACAGTTTTGGGAAATTTCAGAATATGGACTGGTTTTAGGTCCATGTTTTTCATGTACCTTTAATTGCAATAAGGGGTTTATCCAAACCCTGGGTTCAGATATCCAGCTTGTTCCAGATGTTGTCCTGCACTTTTGTTTCACGGACACATAGGTGATAGTAAAGTTCTCTGTTGCTTTATGGCTTTTGCCTATCGTGGTTAGCTAAGGACATTGTGTGCATTTTGGTGAAAGCATTTTAAAATCAGGTGAAATTCTCATTATTTCAGAGATTTCTCAGAAATATTTTCAATGATATCCTTTATAGCATACAATCTGTGCATTGAAATTGTGATTAACTTAAGATCAAATGAATATATCAGCAATCTTTCACATGATAATTACTTAAAGAATTTTTTAAGTAGCTGTGTACTGCATGTGGCTTTGATATATCTTTAGATATTTGATGACTATTGCAATTGTACTTTGACTTGGATGAAACTTTAACAGACTTTGGTGAATGTTTTTTCTGATCTGGGCCTGAACTGTGGAGAAGTGGAAGTCTGACCATGTCTGTACTTTGTGTGGAGTGTATTGAGTGGTTGCAAACTTGTTTGAAGTCATTGTTTTGGGGAACTAACTTTTTTTTTTCCCCCTGTGTGTATGAAAGTTACAGCAAGCAAAGAAACTGTCTAAGACATAAAAATTTAAAGCTAGCCCTATAAATGGATGAGAAATCACACATCTCCTACAATTTTCAAGAAGTGAAGCTTTCTTTGGAAAAAGAAAACAAACACTAAGCTGTGCACTGCTTTTTTTAAAAATTTTTGCTATTTTTTTAAAATGTCTTTTCCCATGTTTGTACATAATGTGTAGTTAAGTGGTTTTTGTAGTCAAAATAATAGATATTGCCCCCGTTACCCTTCAGGTTTCTCCAAATTTATATCATCTTCAGTGGTTTTCTTTCCTTTTAATATTCTCTATTTATGGTTCACATGAAAAACCAGTTACTGGGGAGTTTGGAACATGGTTTTTATTATCTGGATGTTGTCAGCGACGGTGCATGGAAGCAAAAAGGATCTTGAGTTTTGTAAACTAAGGTAATTGTGCAGGAATCTTGATAATGAATACTTGTTTTGACTAGGAAATGAGAGGTTATGAAATTCATCATTGTAGTATCTAAAACTTGCTCCAAAATGGGGTAATTTTTCATCTAAGAAGCACTTTGAAGTGCACTCTGCATGGTTTTTTTAAAGTATCTCTTAACAGCAGCAAGTTACAGCTGGGATGATGTTTCACTGCTTTTTTAATACATCCTCTAAGCAAAGCCTGAGTGCTGCAGTTGAGCTGAGTCCTGTTTTGCTTGGAACCATTAGCACGTCCTTTTTTCACTGCAAAAGAGAAACCATTCCTTCCCAGTGGAAAGTCTGGGAAGTGACATCATTCCTGTAGTTGCTGACTCAGCCATTGCCACAGTTTTTCTTTTCCTGCTGGCTGGTGAGTCCCTTCTAGATGGGTTTGCAGCTTGAGAAAGATGAAACTGCTTAGGCAACTGGTTCTGGAGAAACGAGAATTAGTGTGGGAAGATTTTTTTAACTTTTTATTTGGAAAGTGAGGAAGCACACTTCTTTAGTAGTGATCACCAAATGTCCTTTCATATGTGATGTTGCATATTGCTTTCTGTTGCCTTCAAATCGTTATATGTTTGTATTTGTGCCCTGAGGCAATTGCTTGGGATGAATTGTAGCAAAGATTCTTGCAGTTTTTAAAAGGAATTATTAAAAACCTGCTCAGATACTAAATAAATGTAATATATTTGTGTTAGCTTTTACCTGTGTCTCTCATGCCATTTAAAATCCAATTTATTTTCACCCAGCATATGCATACTTTACATTTAAATTTCTCTTTGTTTTCAGGTGATTTGTAACAGATGGATATGCAGAACAGCACTAACATGCATGTGTTACTCAATTGTTGAAAGCTGGTGTGAAAAGAACTAGAAAGACTTTAGGCTTTTATTGCAGAATATTGCAGAATCTCTTCACCTTTTTGAGGGGTTAAAAAAACCTGTTGAAAGAAGAAGCAGCTTCCTTCTGTTCTTAAATACTTACCCAAAATCTAGTAGAGAATGAAGCCTAAATAATAAGAGATGAGTATATAAGAGGTAAAATCTGTTGAGACCTTTCACTGCTGCAAGGCACTTCATTAGGCTTCCCACGTGTGATGAGGGTGGCTCTTAAAAATCATCTTCTTTTAGGAAAATGTTCCAGCTCTGGAAAATCAACTCTGTTCTCCTTTAACTGTAATAGTGTACCAAGCTGCACTGTCCTAAATGGCTTGGAGCAGATGGGGAAAATGGTCCTCCAGCAAGTGGACTGTTGTGGAATTTGGGAGAATGTGTTCAGATCTCCTGGTCTGTCCCTGGGTGAGTCACTGTGTGTGTGAAGGGCCACCTGATAATGTGCTCTCATCTCGTACCAGGAGAAGGGAGGAGACCACTGGAATGTGTTAAATAAAAATTAAAGCTGGCCAACATTCAGAATTTATTTCTGATTTTCTGTGTTTCTGCTTGAAGTTAGGCTGAGCAATGTTATTTTTGCCCCCATGGTGTCCCACAAAGTGAAGATGGAGAAATTACTAACTTTTACTAAGATTTGGAAGTGACTGCAGTAACAGAGATCATATAAACAGCTAGAGACACAGAGAGCTAGTAAATAAAATCAGCTGAATAGAAAGAGGGAATTTACATACATCTAGCCTCCTCTCAGAGCTCTTTCTAATAGCTGACTTTGAAAGCTACTTTCTTTATCATAAAGTAGGGTTAAGGAAAAAAATAGCTGTTTGAACTTGGACAAGGACAGAAGTTTTGGTTTTTTGTTTTTTGTTTTTTTTTTTTTTTTTTTTTTTTTTTTTTTTTTTTTTTTTTTTTTTTTTTTTTTTTTTTTTTTTTTTTTTGTTGATACATAAAATAAAAAAAAAAAANGCCACTAAAAGACAGTAGAAAATAAAATTCTCGAAGTATTATCAGCTGAAGCAAAGTTCTGAAGCAGTTAAATAACCTGAAAATTTTGCATTGCAGAAGTCCCTCTAACATCCAGACTGTGTAGTAATCTCCTCAGATTCTTATGTAGGTTTCACAAAAATTCCATTGACAATATTCTCCCTAGACAGCCTTTGACAAGATCAAATGAAGTTGACAGACAGCAGATTTAAGCTAAACTGAATTAGGTATTTCTCCACACAGTGAGAAATTTAAACTCTGCAGCTTATGGTTTGATGATGATATGGATGCCAGGAGTTTCCATAGCTTCAGTAATGAGACTGTGAAAGAAAATCTCACTCAGAGCTATTAAAATCTGACTTTAGAACTGCTTCTGTGTAGTTTATGTGTGGTGTAGAAGAAGGTGTAAGAATTTCTTGTTTGAGCACTCAGCGGAGAATTGTTCATTATAGGAGTCTTTTGTATTTTTAAGCTGTGCTTTAAGAGGTGTAAGTTAGAAGTCTGTGTTATTTACTGTCAGCAGACTTGTTAGGAATTGATACCAAGACAACATGCTCTCTTGCTCCATGGATGAATTGTTCTTTTCCTTTTAAGACCAGTAAAAGCCATTTGTTCTCTCCATGATGAGTCTCTGGAAGGTTACTGCCAAGTTTTGGAGGTAGTGGTAAACCAGGAGCTTCCAGAAACTCCTTTGCTCTGCCATGAAATTTGTTGCACATGATGTGCACAGGCTACTTAAGGGCTTGTCTCCTTAATTCTTCACAGGTCCAGTGTTCAGTAAGTGATATTTATATAAACATTAAGAATTAAAAAAAAAAAAAGTGTGGAACAAATACCTATACCAAAGATGAAATCTTTGATTTTGCTGATCGAAATAATTTTTAAGAGCTGAGTACTAAAAAACAAGATTGGAAGAACACTGGGCTTGGTGTATTTTCCATAAAACACATTCCTGAAATAGGTATATCTTCTCTCTTGTTTACACTTTCCTTGTTGCTGTTAAAAGACACACAGGTTTGCTTTAGCACCTGAAACTGCCTTTCATGCACTGCTTGCAGTCCCAGCTAGCTGAAAAAAACAGCCCTTTGTCCAAGAATTTTGCTTACTCCTCATTTCCTTCTTCAAATTTAATTAGATCCAAAGAGTCTGAAACT
Source organism: Notiomystis cincta (assembly GCA_013398075.1). Taxonomy (NCBI): domain Eukaryota; kingdom Metazoa; phylum Chordata; class Aves; order Passeriformes; family Notiomystidae; genus Notiomystis; species Notiomystis cincta. The sequence continues at coordinate 5,625 of VZRX01021847.1, forward strand.
TCAAAATGAAAACAGCAACTTGTTTTGAGAAGGAGTAGAACATTTGCCCCTTCTCTGCCTTGTCCTGCGTCCAGGTTTCCCCTCGGCCAGGGCTGGCTGCCGGGCATAGGTGGTGAAACCATCTGTGGCCGTGCTCAGCCAGCCCTCAGTCAGCTCCCTTTGGCTGGCACCGTGCTGCCGTCCTGCTGGCCACGGCACAGAGCTTCTCTCCATGCCACCTGCATGTGTGCTGCAGGTATTGCCTCGGCTGGGGCTCAGCCTTGGAGGGCTGACTTGCTCAATGAGACCTTAGTTTGCCTTTTACTATGAGGTTTGGGGCTTAGTTCTTGCTGAGTTTGAGGGAGGTGGTGTGGAAAGGTGCTTTTACAGCACTTTTATGCCTCTCCATATTTTAGGTTGGCTGGGGACTTGCCTAGATCTTGATTTAGACTAGATTCCTAGGTTTTCTCTAGTTTATGCTAAGCTGTATGTTTTTCCAAGGGGTTATCAGAGACGCAGGAGGCCACTGCACTCCTGAGCATTTGCAGCCTCCTGGGATGCCATCATATCCTGGAACTGAGTGTGCATTGAGGGTGGAAAGCAGGAGGGGCATACATAGCACCTATCTTTACTTCTTACATAAATTTTCATGGCTGTTGGTGTTCCTGGATAAATCTTTTATTCTGGCCTTTGAGTATCACGTGTTGAGAATGAAACTCGCACAGTTGAGTTCTCCTTCCTTTCCTGACATTGTTTTGTTCTTTTCTCATACCATGGGACACAGGTGACCTAGAAATACCATGGTCAGATGTGCTGTGTGGTTGCTCTGTGCTCAGATGTACAGTTTAACATCATCCTCTTCAAAGGGCTGCCCAGCTTCCTCCCATCCCATCTCATGGGTCTATCCTGAGGTCTCATACTTTGGGATGAAAAAAATTGTTGTGATATGCTGAAAAGATAAGCAGATATCTGAAACTGTGATGGGCATTTATTTTGCTAGAGATATTTTTAGAGACTATAGGACAAATGCGAGACATTTTGTTTTCACATGGAGGAAAGTTGATACTTTTAGCTGTTTGAATTATCATGCAGTAGAAGATGCTGAGTTGGAAGGAACCCATGAGAATAATTGAGTCCAACTCCAGGAGGAAGTTGATCAAATCTGAAAGAATTGGTTGCTTTGTTCATTAGAGAGTGCAGATTGATACCTATCTGGTTTCCTTGGCAAGGAGATAGCAATGTCTTCTGTGACACCTCCTTATATGCACAAACAAAGTAGCTAAATCTGTACAAGGACAGGCACATAGGCATCTTCTAAAAATTCTCCTGGTTTTCCATGACCATATGGAAACTGTCAGCCAGAGCAAAATCCCAGAGTCCATGAATTCTTACGGTGTTGAAAGTTCTTCTCTTTATTCCATGCATTTTACTCTGTACCAAGTAGACCTGAGGACAGGAAGGCCCACAACCAGCTTAGAATCATTTTAGCACTATCTGTATCGTTTTAAGAGAACAGCCAGTTTTTCAGTTGTCATTGTTAACACAAAGGTTTTCCTTTCTATGGTTTTTTTTTTTCCCTGAAAGATAAGAGTCTGGTATCAGCTAAGTGTGAATGTTTTTAGAAATGGAGTGTTGCAGAAGTAAGTTACATGTCCTTTCATACTATAAATGTTGCTTTTGGCTGATGAAGATATTTCCAAAGGAGCCTCAGAGCACAGCTGCAGAGTTGCTGTCTCTAGAAGCCACACCGATCCCGAGAACAAAATTGCTCCTGAATACCAGCTTTGGGAATCAGAAACCTCCTGACAAATCATTCCCCTTGTCTCTTGAGTGACTTTTGCTGCCTGCTACCAGCAGAAAGCTTTTAAACATCCCCTAACTGAACCTCTGAGGCACTATAGAGCGACATATGCATAAGATTTGGGGCTCGAAACTACTGATATTCACATTTAACCAAAACAGGCTTAATTCAATCTTGAAAAATGAATACACTGCAAGATTTTATTCTTGTGAGGTGATGTCTTTTCCAAGGTTATAGTTTGTGTGTGGACCATTGAATACTAATGCTAATGCATCCTGCCACAACAGCGGAATGAACGTCTGCGTGCTGGAGAAACGTGGGCTGTGCCAGGTGCACTATGGTATCTATCCTCTAAACTTTCCTGATCCCCACCCCAAGTTACACTTCTCCCTGCCCGGATATGGGATATGGCTGACTGGAAGAGGAGAGGTGGTGCTTGGTAAGCAGAATGGATCCTGCTCTCTGGTGGCTGCGGCCAAAGTAAACAAATGAGAGTAATTGCCATGACAGGCATTTTACAGTAGATCTGCCTTTTTATTGATGTCCTTATTAAACTGCTATAAATGTTGTAGGCTGCTGTTGGAGATGAAATTCCCCCTTCCCCCAGCTTCTCGGTTGCTGTCTGTCACTAAGTACTATTACGTTTATCATCTAGCAAAATCAGACAGTGCAGGAAGCAGTCTGAATGTTAATGTTAACCTATAATAGGTTTTAAATAGCTATAAAGAAAAATTAGACTGCAGTGGGACAGGAAGGCTAGTTTACCTTAACATAAAAAAAAGGAGGACATGTTGACCTGATTTACTTAAATGTAGCTATTATGTGCTCTTTAGGGAGGAAGCTGGTATACCAAAGCTTATACAGACAGGAAAAATGTTCTTTACCTCATGCTGTACAAATGACATAAAGGCTCTTGCTTTAATTAACGAGTAAACCCATAGGTGCTTCATGTATATATGAATGCAGATGTCATCCTAGCTACTTTTTACATTAACTCCTCCTAGAATAACCGTAGAGATGTGAAAAAGGCTGTTTTGAAATGTTCTACATCTTTTTTGGCTTTGAGCATGATGCTTTTTTGCAACAAGTCCAATATGAGTTATATTCACAATGGAAATGTAAGGGTAATAAAAATGGATTATCTGTCATTTGGGATTTCCCAACTGTCTGGACTAGACTAAAATTCTTACAAAAGTGTGTGGAAAAGTCTTACATGAGCCCAGCTCCCTTCCTCCAGCTCTCTCCATGTTTGCTTCCAAGCTCTGCTCAGCCAGCAGCTCCCGACATGCTCTTCATGCCAGCATTTGAAATGCATCCCCATCAGAAAGCGGGTGGATCTCTTCACAGACAGGGAGAGAGAACCAAACTCTGTGTGGAAGTCAGGAACAGGTCACAGGTAGATGATGAGAGCCCAGTACTGAAGGAAAAATTAGTCTGGTTTTCTCTAGATGCTCTGAAATTTTGGAAGAGGTCATGGTTAGTAACATGTCTGCTCAGAATCATCATAAAGAAGCTGCAATTTTTAAAAGGAGTTGTTGGAGACTGGGGGCTTCAAGTGCCTCACTTTGCTCCTTGGCAGGGTCTGGATTGGGAATGTCCTGGGACCAACAGGATTCAGGGTGTGCCTTTGATCTCCTAAAGCTGGGGGCACTTGAGGATGGGTCTGGGTGTTTGCTTTGGTTGTGGTCTGCATTAAAACGTACTTTTTTTTTAAGGCAGAATTTTACTTGCTCTTCTTCTCCTTTTGGGAAACTGAAAACCTCTAGATCTAAAAGTTTAAGCATGGTTATAATATATTTTATTAAAGTCATTAAACAATTGAGTGTTAAGTCATACTAACCATTGTTTAGCCAGCTCTAAGAGTCCAGTTAATCGATTCGTTTGTTCTTTAAAAAAATTAGGAGCTGTTCCATGATACATTTGCATATTGCTTGGGTCAGCCTCCTTAAAGGAAAATCAGAGTATTACCTGCAGTCTCAAATGAAGCTTCTGAACCAGTTTTAAATATTCAGGATTGTGTTTTTCAGCATTGCACACACCGTGACCCACCTTCCCTGTTGTTAGTAACAAGATGTGAACTTCATTGTTTATGTACGTGGGTGAAAGTCAGGATCTGTGGTATAAGGAGGCTGAACTCCTTATAATCCAGGGGGCTGGATTGTCCCTTTTATCTTAGTGGGATAGGTGCAATGCTCTCAGATTTTGTGTTCAGTCACAATGCTCCACAAAGGGATATGGGAGCTTGCTGAAGCCCTTCATCCTAGGAGCTGCACAGAATCACGGAATATGCAGAGCTGGAAGGGACCCACAAGGATCATGGAGTCCAACCCCTGGCCCTGCACCACAAGAATCACACCGTGTGCCTGAGAGTTGTCCAAACATTCCTTGAGCTCTGTCAGGCTTGCTGCTGTGCCCACTTCCCTGGGGAGCCTGTTCAGTGCCCAGCCACCCTCTGGGGGAAGAACCTTTTCCTGATATCCAACCTACGCCTCCCCTGACACAACTTCAGGCCATTCCCTCAGCACGGTTTTGTTTCTGTATTTGGGCTCGGTACATTCTTGAGAGATCCAGATTAATGATTAGACTCTAATTTATACTCTTAATAAAAAATAAGAATTATACAAAAATTGAACATGGCAGTTTCCAGTTTTGTCTGACTTCTGAACTTGAAGACATTAAAAAAGACTTTTATGATTCTCTCTAGGGTTGCTGAATCTTCCCAGTGCTGTTTATAGTGCTTTTCCCTCTGAGTTTTATATGCATGTTCATGCATACATGAAGAGCAAAACCTACTGTCAGGCTGCACTGAGAAAGACATATTTATGGTTGGATTGCAGTTTAAAATATTAATTTTCTCTCTAACCTTTAGACAGACAGTGAGACCAGCCTTGCAGTTGGGTTGCTTTGTGAACAATGTTGGCATACAATTACCTTTTGCTCGATAAGCTTCAAAATATTGGGATTTTTTCCAAGTACCAGCAAAATGAAAGTAAAAAAAAAATGAAATAAAAATGAAGTAAAATGGGACTAAAGAGAGTGGTATTTATTCAAAATGAGCCCTCTTGGTATTAAGAAACCTTTTTTTTTTTTTATTTCAACTTAAAATGTTGGGAGATAATTATTTCAAGTTGCAGGTTATATATTGTTAATCTTTTATGAAGTGGTTCTCAGACCAATGCCCATTTTTGTGATGGAGCACTGTTATTGGTTGGGATAATCCTTCCCAGCTCCTCAGTGGTGCTAGTCCAAGTGTCAAGAAAGCCTGGGAAATGGCAGGAGGAAATAAAGGGAGTCTGTGAGACAGAAAGAAAAGTGGATGGGCAGAATGTGATTTTACCTGAATTCTCACATATATGGTCTGTGGTAAATGCAGTTTTGACAAAATACAACTGTGCATAACTCTGACAATAGGTGGAATTATGTTTTATTTTTCTTTGCAAAAGTTAGGGAAAAGCCAAATTCCTCTGTTTATATATCTGTATTACAATAACAGGGACTTTTGCATATTTCATATATCCAGTAGGACAAAAAAGGCAGTAATAAAATGAACAATGATAAAATACTCAAGAAAGAAACATAATTTCTCAGTTAATTTCCTTGCCAGGTTTTTCAGGAATGTATGAAATGTTTATGTTTTAACTGAAATAAACAAATTGGAGTGTATAAATCAATTAGTTATAGGTTTGCTTCATTCCAAGAGCCTTTTTCCAGGCTGAAAATTTAAATGACAGATCTTGTGTATACTTTTGGTCACTAACTAACAATTTTACATGCCAGCTGTTTGCTTGTGATAATTAGAAGTGTTAATAACTTTCTGAATACCTCTGGATATCTTTGTGTGTGAGAATTTAGGATTTTTTTTTCACTCTGCAGCTTATCAGTTTGCATTACTGTATTTGATTTAATTTTCTCAGAGTTACACTTGAGGAAGCACACATCAACTCATGAAATAGTGTTAGAACCAAAATGAAACAACCTGAAGTTAATTGTGCAGTTTCTTCTAGAAGCTGGGAAAGATGAAACAAAGTCATGTTTTTTTTCAATCTTCAAACATTTAGGATTTCTCCTTTGTGAGACTTAAATAGACATTGATGTGATATAAACCTTTACTACTTAATTTAAAAAGATTAGTCGAAAACTATTTTTATAGTTTAAATGCAGTTCTAACTTTCTTGTGAGCTGTAGGAAAAATGCTTGATTGGAATTATTAATTTTAATGCAACAGTAAAATTGAAATTAGATTGTTCTTTAGGACACTTGAAAATTTTTATTATTTCAGTAGATAGTTTGAAATTTTAAGAAAGAATATATTAAACTGAGATTTTGAAGGAGCAAAAAGTAAAATGCAGAAGTCTTCCGCTTATAGCTGTTGCATAGGCCAGACATTTAATTGGCAAAAGTCTCTTTTCAAAAGTTAGCAGTTTTTTGAAATGCTACATCCACTGGGATGGATTTAGGGTAAAATACAATAAGACTTCCTGGATCCAGCATACCTCCAGCTGTAGACATTCTTCTTGCAGGGAGGCCATTGCCCTTCAAAATTCCATGGAAAACTGAGCATGTTGTAGCACTTTCCGGAAAAATACTGTTTGAGGAGACAAAATTAGAGTGATGAAGTTTATGATTTTAGTGCATGCTGTCTTTCTCTGAGGGGGTGGACGATAGAGCAAGCACTGAAAAGGAAAAAGAATTTTCGGTGTGCTGCTGAAGCTGCTTCTGCCATGCTCAACCTGCTGGCCTGCCTCTTTGGCAGGAAGGGTGTCTCCCCTTTCCACAGCAGAGGCTTCCCTTCTCTGGTCCCAAATTGTGGGGTGGAAAGGGAGGTCAAATCATGGAATTAGTTAGGCTGAGAGGGGAAGTTGTCTGCTCCAAGCCAGTCCCAGCAGCGCTTTCTTTGTTGTAAATGCACCTTAGAAGTCAGCTGAGGTTGCTGGGGCCTTTCCCAAGCAATCCTTGAATCACTCCAAGGATGGAGATTCCATAGCAAAGCAACATGTTCCATGGTGTTCCATGGAGACCATCCTCTCTGTAAGAGCTGCTTTTTCCTCTGATCCCTAATAATAATTTTCCATTTTCCTCTTGTGCTGACTGTGCTCTTGTCCCTTGTCCTCTAAGAGGAGTTTGTCCCTGTTTCCTCCTGCCTGATGCACTCCTTTGGCTGCCACGTGACCGTGCTTGCACTTTATTCCCTTCTGCCTGTCTGCCTTGGAAAGGATGCTGAAGGTTTAGCAAGTTAATGTCTGCACAGTGTTTCAAACATGTGCACTGCTTCAGAAATGCAGATTATTTAGCTGCTATGCCGGTCGTCTTGCTGTGGAAATTTGCTGTTACTCTTGAAATGGTTATTCCTCCAGAAATAAATTCCTGGGCTAATGTGAGGTGGGAAGGAATGTACCTTCCTGTGTAAAATGGAAAGCACTCAGCAGCAGCCACATGAATTGCATCAACATTGAATAGGTCCACTGCCAGCATTGTGTATATTGCTGCTCTACAAATTATTTTACACTTCCATCCCAAATGTGTGGTACCTCTTGAGCTGCTGCTGAATTTTTTTCAGTTATCCAGAATCTTGTTACTTAATATGCCCAAGTTGTAAAAAAAGGCTGTAAAATGCAGGTTTAATAAAGAATTACATAAATAAGGAGTAGTGAAAGGTGCCTGAAACTTTATATTCTGGCTAGACACTAGAAAAGATGCTGGAATTTAGTTTGGTAATGAGTTTGTGAACTGAGATTAGCAAAATAATTTCCCAGACATTCTGGGAAAGCAAAACCCATTTAGCCATTAGAGTGTTATGGCTGCTGAAATAAAAACATGGACGTCAATGACTGGAAAAACAACTTTTTTTGTGGCTAATGATCTGAATGTTAGAGTTGTTCAACATGCATGATCTATGTGAAAAGGCAGAATGCTAGTTTCTCATTGCCTCTGCATTGTTTACAAGTTAATTCAGCTGCAGTGCCCTTCTGCTGTAACTTAGCAGATATAAGAGCACTGAAAGCCTTTTGCCAGAGCATAACAGCTAAAGCCAGTAGTTACAATTACTGTATGCAGGCATTTTCCTGTGTCAGAGCATTATTTTGTGTGTATCATATCAAAAGTTCAGTATTGAATTCAGTCTGTTTATGTTAGATTTGTATAAAAATATCCAAAATCATGAAAGGAACTGAGATTTGCTCAAAAGCCTTGAGCTGATTTTACTCTTACAGGGTATTGAAAAATCAGAATTTTCAGTGTATGAGTAACTCTGATGTTTCAATATTGGTTTTCTTCAGGAAATGCAAAGAGAAGTCACAGGTGAGTTCTTATCTACTAACTTACTGAAGTAATATGTTTGGTTTTGTTTTGCTTGCATACTGCCCAGAAGGAGCAAGACTGATGTTCTACCAGTTCTAAAAGGTGGAACTTCTAGTCTCCGTGACAGGAAAAAAATAAATCATGGAAAAAAAGTCTAAAGCCGCCATAAAAACAATGAAAACATTTATTTTCAGGAGAAATCTTAATACTCTTATCCCCACCAGCTCAGAATCTGGAAGGCTCTTTGAACAGGGTTACACCCAGGGCTTCTGCCTTTCTGCCTCTGAAGAGTATGGAGGAGTTAACCCAGGTGTGCAGCATCCTTGTCAAGATTCAGTGTCCTTTGGGATCTCTGGCTGTTTCTGACCTGAAGCCACCACCCTCAATGGAGCCATCCTAAGCTGAAGAGCCCAAGAGATCAGAGCCCTTCAATTCCCAGGTCCTCTGAGTGGTGGTGCTGACTTAGAGCTGTAAAACAGAAAGAAGCTTAGGAATTCCTATTTCTGATTTACTAAGGAAACTAGCAGGAAATCAGGTGGTTCCCTTTCCCCTTTCTCCTTTTCCCTTCATCTTCTCTCTTCCTTTTCTCTTTAATGCTGTAGCTGATAAGGTAAGATTAGAGAAAAAAAACAATTCCGTTTTTCTTTTTTTCTCTTAGAGACATTCTGAAGCCCTTTTAGCTGCAAACTAAAGCTGGCATGTATGGTTTGTTCTATGTCAGCATGAAGGGAAGGATGTTGGCTGTGATTTCTATGTTAATCTGCAGTTAAGAGACTCTGTTTTTCTTATTAGCAGTTGGAGACTCTGATCTGGCCATGCTTCCCATTGAAGAATTAAAGGTGTGTTATGATTTTGTCTCCATTTCCCATTTCTAGGAGTTTCCTGATAGATGATACCGTATGTTCCTCTTTAGTCCCTTTATGTATTAGTTCATTATATTCTTTGATTTATGAACAGGAGCAATCAAAATGCCCATTCCCTATTTTTTACAAGTATAGGCAGCACATATAATATGTCTTTCTGATAGGGTTGCATTAAATATCTTGATTTTACTTCTTGAGGATTTTATTCTAAAATTAACGTCTGGGTTTGAAAATGTGTGATCGGCAGCCAAAAAATCTGTTTTGCCGTCTGGACAAAATAATTCAAACATGAAATGTCACAGTTGAAATAGTGTACTTGTTTCTTCTCACTATCTGGAGAGTCAAATCCTGGCTTTAGTCAGAAGGAAAATTAATTTGCTCTTTTCACAAATTTGTCACATAATTTGATGTAATTACCCAGTTTCTTGTCGGTAGAAGCCTTGCAGTGGGACTGTTCACCTTCAGGGCTAAAATCAGGGCAGACTGATATCTATTGGCAGATTTTTAAGGTATGCCAGGTATCCCTTCCTTACTATTTCTGGCTCCAGAACAGATAGATTTTTTTTTCTGTCAAATGTAAAAGAAACTTGAATACAGTGCTGAAGTCACTGGATCTGTGCCAGCAGAAGACCTGGCATAGATTTTACCTAGAAATGCGAGAAATACACAAGAAGTCAGGATTTGTGTTTCTAAATGTAGGCTGCCCTGAGAGTTCTAGGCCCACATTTCTGTTTAGACCATGTATCAAAAATAACAGAATACATTGATTTATTTTTTTAACCAAAATTATCCACTGAGACCAATGAAGTTTTGCAATGTGCAAGAAACACAGGAGCAAAGACCTTTTATTTTCTGTTCTCTTAAGATAAATGTCTTGAAAGAGGAGCACAGCTTCTCGGCAGCAAACTCTATCTGTAGGTATATATTAAATAAGCTGGCATGTAGAAAGAACTATGCCTCTGAGACATACTGCAGACATTCACAAGTGTGTAAAACATTTTCAGCTGGTGCACAGATAGACATGATTTGTAAATGCTGAGGTACTGAAATAACAGAATTTTCATTATAGACAGTTTTATCGCATCCCTTTACACAAAATTGCAAAAACAAGTGCTAATGTTGAAACTGGCTATTAACCAAAATGTGCGCCGTCAAATTAAATGTTCCCATCTGAGATGATAAATAGAGGCTACATGGCTATAAGCTGTGGCTTATAAGAAATAATTCTTTGACATCTGGCTCTAACATCTGGTTTTATAATTGATGCTCTAAAGCAAATGGAACATGTATTCTAAGGGTTTGTTTTTAATTAGTGCTCAGCAGCCTGTATTTCTGCATCGTGCAACCATCACACATCTACAAAAGGCTGAAAAAATCCCTTCGATTCATACCAATGCTTGAAGGTATAAAACTGTATAAATGCCATTTAATTCTGAGCAGCACCAAACAGCATCCAGGGAGAAACAGGAGTGGGTGATTTTAGCACTTGTTCAATGCCCACTCAAAGAATGCTTAAGGGAATGTTCTTTCCTGCTCAAGATTAAAGAAAAATTGGTGTAATGATTACCAATCGTTACTATTACCATTTTATTTCTCTCTGCTTAAATTAAAAACGATAAGAAAACTTGTGTCAGATGTTGTCCAGATCACTTAGCAGTCAGATAATACCACTTTTGGTTTTTTCTGCCTTTCTATTGCCAGCATCTTTAAAATTGTAAACCACTTTAAAGATTCAAAATGATCTTGCATCTTGGCGATGCTTGCATGCTGGAATACCTTTTCTCCATTTAGATATCACTGCATCTGATGGTGTTTGGACAAATAAAAATAGATCTAATTTACATATGCAGTGCATCACTTCCACATGTGATTTCTGTACAGGACACACCTAATTTACCTGTTTCTTTGTCATTTGATTGCAAATGAAGGCTTAGAAGAATTTGTGTTACTGTTTTCAGTCCTATGAGGTGGTGATGTTTATAACAGACATTTTATTGTTGGATCAGTATGGGATCAAGGAAAAGTCTACATTTCTTATTAATATGGACATCCTTTAAATAACTGTTTTTCTCCTATTGCAAATTTTCAGCAACTGTGTTTTTATACAGCTCAAGCTCAGCCTGTGCTATAAATTTTACTAGTTTGGGGTATATTAAGTGGAAACTGGGAAGACCACGTCCTCCCTCCCATAACCAAAATCTTGTTGCCAGCAAAATGCCTTGGGTAGCTACATCTCAGCAGTGAAATGAGTCCTGTTGCTACCACTGTTTACATCTTCATGTGACTGGTGTAGCTACTCCAGCATGTTTCCGCTCCACCAGAGAATCTCCTGGCATGGATCTGTTGGCTGACTCTGTAACGTTGATACCCCTCAACCTGTTTCCAGCCATAAAAAGAGCCCTGAGTTCGGTGTGTGTTAAAGCTGCCATGCTAACTCACACTGACAGACATGAGAATTAGAGATCAAAAAGCTTCTATCTCTTCGTCTTTCAGTTCCTCCTCTTTGAATGTTTATTTGATCATATATTGATAAGCTTAGTTTTTTTAAAAATAAACTGGGTTCCCAGTTACACTGAGATTTATCTCATAAAAGTCCACATGGCTGCTAGTTGAGGATTTATGGGGAGTAGCTTGATATTGAGGAAGATTAGTAAGTAGAGTTAAAAAAAAAGAGATGGGCAGGACAGAGATGAGGATTTGGTTTCAGTGGCTGTTCAGTGGTTTGGGTTTTTTTTCCTGATAGGTCCTTCCCTAGCTCCACAAATCAATCCAACAAATCTGCAAGATTCTCAGGATTTTCACCAAATGTTGTATTTCTCCTAAGAATGATTTATATCCTTTGAGTTTTCCAGTGATTATGCTTTCCACTTGTTGACTTTTATATTTTTGGCTTCTTCAGTGCACCTAAAAGCAGGGCTGGAAAAAAGGGGATGGCTTCAGAGAGTTTAACAAGGAAAGTGCTCTGTTGTGCTGCCAGCAGCTCTGAATAGTAGATATTGTTTCCCAGCTGTATGAAATATATACATTCTATTTTACAGTACACAAAGAGAAATTTTTCATAGCTTTGCAGACAGACCAATTAAATGCAGCTCAGACTTGCTGGGTCAAGGACTGAGGCTACATGTTACTGTCAAAGTCTTACTGGGATTGACAAAAGCACTTCTTGAAGTTTTCTTTCTACTAAGAAAATCTTTCTTTGAACCAATTTCAGTTGATTTTATTTTCATTTGTCACAGTGACTACTTCGGATGAACTTTTAAATATCCTTTGAAACACAGAAGCTCACACCTTGTCTCAAGGCAGAACTGGGTATTGCAAGGTGAAGGGGAGGAAGTCCTTTAGTAGGTAATTCTATAATAACTTGCCTATAGGTAACTAGTCATTAGACCTCATTTCTTAGAGATGATTGGAAAATCCAGAATAGAAAGTCCCTCCTTTTTCTGAATTTGTTTTGTTTGATTTTTTTGGTTTTTTGTTTGTTTTGGGTTTTTTTTGGGTGTGTGTGTGTTTTTGTGTGTGTGTGTATTTTGTTGTTTAAAAATTCTGTGAAAAGATGTCCTTATTCTACATAGATTGTTTTGGAAAGATCAGCTTTGCTAGGATTATTGCAGAACATGCACCTTTTAAAATTCTTCTATTTCATGGCTGTATCACAGACTATCCTAGGTAACAGGCTCTTTCCACTAAATTTTAGCAAGAAAGTTCTTAAAGAGGAATCAGGCTGTCATCAAATGAACAGTGCATCTTCTTTCAGTGGAGTGTTGCCTTCAGTTGCAGGAGTACAGTATAATGACCAGTGAGTGGTTGTCCTCCCTGCTCTGAAGAGAGAGACTAAAGAAAAACATCTCTTTTCCCTGATGAAGTGATTACAAATTTCAGATTTTGAAATATAACTTAAATAAGTACAATAGGTGATGTGTATGCTGCAGGAAGAACTGCATTCCAGGTGCGTGGTGAGGTCTTTCTAATCACCCTCTGCTCATCTCCAGTTTTTGGTCATGATTTCTATTCTCTGGTTAATGTGATATCTCTTTTTTCCTTGTCTGATTTTCAATCCAAAGTGTAGCTGACTGTAAATTTCGGGGAGTCTCATTTGCTTACAGCTCATGTAATGCACAGCCAATGCAAAAGGAAATATAAATTATTCCGGTAATAATCTGACCTTCCTACCTCCTTGTTTAATCCGGTAGACCATATGTGCAGCTCTCTTTTAAGTCCATCCAAGAATATTTCAGAGGAAGAGCAAAGGAGGTCATAAAGTATCACAAGACCTTGACTTCAAAATTATTTTCAAATACACTAGTTCAGAACATAAAGATAACAGTGATAGGTTTCATCTGCCTACAGCAGGCTTTAGAATAGAGGAAAAAATATCTGAAGATTTTTAGGTGTATTTTAAACCAAAAAACCCTGACTTAGCCTATGAGCCCAGATGAGGGTGTTTGGATAAGTGTTATTCTGCCTTTCAGATTGTTTTAGGTTGACAACCACAATCTATTATTTATTGCTTTCACTGAATATTGAAAGTTTATTTTACTGTTGTAGTGAATAATTTGTTTAACATTCAATCTTATTTCCTCTTAGTGTAATATGGAGGAAAAGCCACTGTGTTTCTCTGCAACCAGGAAGTGATCCTACATCTCTTAAATCCAAATTTTTCACATGGATTGCAAAAGGATAATTTTGTCTTTCTTAATATATGGCTGTTTTTCTTTTCTTTTATCTTGATCTTTCAGATGGTCATTTTACCCAAAGGGAAGAACTGGTATCATCATACATGCACAAATCCTTAGGGAGGTGTTTTATATATATATCCTGAATTTATAAGTATTAGCTATTTCTGCTCTATATTTAAACTCCAGTGATATGTGATTTTATGTATCAAATGCATGAAAATCACGTTCAGAATCTTTAATGATATCTGATTGAATTAAGGGAATGTGCAGGATAAACATCAGAGAATGATAACGAGAGATTGGCATGGTGGGAGAACAGACTTATGAGAAGTGTGCAAGAAGCCTAAATGAGATGGATAAGTAACATTAAAATGGCTTTTCAATGAATAGAAGAGAAAGAATTGCCTTCCTGTTCAAAGGGTTCCTTTCATGTTGGTCTACATATGTTTATTTATGTCTTGGGTAAGCAGGCTCAAATAATTGACTTCTGACATTTCTAGGTAAGAACATATAAAATCTCAGTACCGAAATAATTTTCACTGACCTGTTGTGTCATCAAAATTTGAAGTGTTTTTAAATGACTGAATAAGTCTTCTAAGTAGGTGCATTATAGTTTTAGGTGGCTTGAGAAACAGTACTGCTTAGGATTTTTTCCAATGAATTGGATGCAGAGCAACTTATTAGCCCTTAAGTAAATAGATATTCTGATATTTTTCATTTTGATTGAAGAAAAGGAAAAGAATTCTTTTGTGGTGTGGAAGTTTTACACGGTACACAAATTTCAACCGTGACATAGATTTACTGGGCTTTGAGAATGTTTTTAATTGTACTGTAACATTTTGCACTGGGGTCTGGATCCTTCTCTGTGTTTGTATAGCACCTAATATGGATACATTGAATTTATTCCTAATATTCCTCTATGTATTATATTATTCTTTTATATCTCTTTCCTATTGAAATATCATGATTTGATTTTTCCTGTCATCACACAGAGGGAAGAAGTCTTTCAGGAACTGACCATTTCTTCCTTCAAGGCTAATTAGAGCCTCAAGAATAACAGGAGTTAATGAAGCTTAGAGGCATAGCACTGAAACACATTTGATTTAACATCTAAAGTTATGTCTGTATTACTCTCTTTCTGTAAATATTATGATCAGAACCCAGCAGACTTTTCTCATGAAGGAAAATGAAGGAAATGCTCAGGCTCAGTGTGCATTCAGCTCATCTCTGTGCCCTTGCTCGTGTTTTACTTGTTCTGGCACTGTAGCTGTGGTGCCAACTGCCTTGGGTTGAAGCAGCTGCAGCCACATTCCCATCCTCTCTTCCATGACACAGGCAGCAGTAGGAATTTCAACTTGGGGCTACCTGTTTAGCCACTAGCAGCATAAAATCCAGTCTTCTGGCCTGATGGGCCATTTGAAATGCAGTTTGTTTTTGTGTTTTTGTTTTTGTTTTTGTTTTGGTTTTTGGTTTTTTTTTTCTTTTTGTTTTTGTTTTTCTTTTTGTTTTTGTTTTTGTTGGTTTTGTTTTTGTTTTTAACCCTCCCTGCAACACGGAGTTGGAAACTGATGCAGCTCAAGCTCCTCCTAAAGAGCTGTTGAACATTTCCCTTTTGGGCTCAATTGGAAAGTTACAGTTTTCCCTTTTAACTAAAAATACTCTGTAGGGAACAATCCTACATCTGCAGGGGCAGACCATATGGCTCAACGCAGATCTTTTCCTTCTTTAACTTCTGTGGTTCTCATTCTGGTTTGCTAAGGCATTTTAATCTCAGCCCTCTGCTCTCTTCTAAATGAGGGGTTCATGAATATTAGAACTTTAAAGAATAAACATGGGTAAGATTTTGAAAAGCCTTATCTGTTGTTGACCTTTAGATTTGATCTAATGAAGAAATTACTTCCTTTTTTTTTTGTTGTTTTCAAATAAATAGCTGATTTATCTAGAACTTTGGTCCAAAAAACAGTGCTAAAGGTTTATTTGGAGCATACCCTGATGTTTAATAAGACTAGACAGAGCTTGAGAGGGGAAATACAAATCTAGAAATGAAAAATTGGATCCCAGTTAATTTATATGACAAAAAAATTTTACCAATTGCTTGTCTCTGATTTGTCTATTTTTCAACATGTTGAAAAAGTCATAGCTAAATATTTCAGGTGGAGTCTGAGAGAGCAAGACCTGCACCCACTGAGCATGAGCACGAGTGTGTATTAGTTGTTGAATGAACAGAATTTTTAGAGGATAGAGACTAATCTGGGAGGGTATAATCTTTTCCCATCCAACTAGATGGTGTAGCATTAAATGACTGAGAGCAGAGATGCAATTTTTGGGTAAACCTGTGTTGTATTGCCATAGGAAAAGGCACTTACCAGAACAGTTGTGAATAATTGTAAAATTGTGAATAATTATAAAAATAATAAGCGACTTGAATAATAAGTAATCCAACAACAAGGGTATGTTTTGTTCAAATATACTGTAATTTCCAGAAACCATTTGGTATAGCTTTTTTCTGATTTTAATTCCTCCGTTTCTTTCTATCATTTTTCCACTCTACCAGAGAAGAAAGGAAAAACAAGCTAAAGGGAACGAGATCTAAAAAAAAGAAGATTAAAAAATATTTAAGGTAACTTGTCTTTCTTAAAAATATTTGTTTCTGAAATAAGATGAAACATCTGAAAATACTTGAACAACTTGTATGGGATGATGCTGAGTAGTGTAATTACCTTGACTGTTGCTGATGCAGTCTTCATTCAGATAAAGTCAATATAGTTATTTCTAGAGATGTGACTGGCTAGATTAGGTTTGAATTAAATAATGGCACAAGGGCAGCTATCGCTGTGGTAACTTTAGAGTTACTTTAAAAAGTAATATGCTTCAGGAAATGTGGAAAAATAAGGAAAAAGGATCTTATAGTAAAGGCACAATTGGTGTCTTTACAAGAGTAGGACTCAGCAGGAAAGAAGGAACTAATTTGGAAGAACTAGAAGCAGAGAATGAAAAGGGAGCATCAAGACAGATTAGATGTTAACTGGTGCTCAGCAAAAAAATTGTTTGATTCTCTGAATTCATAAAAATGTGCCTCTATATATATTAGGATGATGCTAAGAGAGAAGCTTGGTGTAATTCAGTTTGTTTCAATTAAAAATCAAAATACAGCGTAAGCTTCAAACTTTAAAGTCTCAGAGTTTAAAAATTGTGGGACTTTTCACTTGTGTGGTTGTTTTGTAGTTTTGTTTATTTATCTATCTATCTATTTTTAGGTGTGGTTTTGGTGTGGTTTTGTCCTGGAGACTTTGTGGCAGAGCATAAAGAGGCAAGCATGCTCAGAGGAACATTTGATGCTAGGGCTCCTTGAGTCCCTCTGATGGTACTAGAACTATCCAATTATGCTTTCAAACAGTTCTGGAAATGGAGGCAAAGTTTCATAATCTCTTTGCCTATAGAACAAGGCTGTGGCTGATGGAAAAGAAACTGGAACTAAGGCTCCGTGGTTTGCCTGGTCTCTTCCTGTATTTGTGTGCCACAGGGAGGCACCCTTCTATTCATGTTGTGCCTTCTCTGCTGCTCTCCAAAATATTTATCAGCGTGGTCCTCTGGTGTTCTGAAATCCATTGAGTTTGTGCCTTCAGCAGTTTGGCATCACAGGGATATACATTTTGTAATGAGTGAGTTAAAATGCTGATATCCTTACGGAAATAGACTATTCTTTTAGGATCCCTGAAATCAGCAATTCCTCTCCATCCAAAAAAGCCCCAAAACTCCAACACTGCCCTCAAGATAAACTGCCTGCCATCATAAAGGGAAAAGTCTGTATACGCTGGATGAAAATACCAGTTAATTACTTGGGCTAAAATTTAAAAGCTATATGCAAATAAAAAATTACTCAAGTACATGAAATGGGTTTATTTCAGTGGTTTTGGTGTTTATAGTACAGATTGTGAATATAGTCAGAAGTATTTAGACAGTCTTCCAAATCTCTTTATCTTTTTTTGAAGTGCAAACTAAAATTACTTATAGGGAACTTAATTTTTTGTTTGAAATATTGACAGTTGTAGGAGGCTTGCTTAAATTTCCTTTTTTTTTTCTTTTAATTCTTTCTTCTTCAAAGGTATTGTGAGAAAATATTCAAATGTCTGTCTTCTAATCCATGTATCCTAATGCATTAGAAATGATGCAGTTTGATTTACATCTGGTGTAATATTTATATCGTGCAAGGGTGTTGTTTTAGAGGCAATTTCATTAGCTGCTGTTCAGTCTTTTGCATTGCTTTAGTGAAAAAAAAAATATAGGTTAAGATTCATTATTATGCTTTTTATTGCTGCATTTCAAGTTCTATTATTTTTCCTCTTCTGAGGAAAAAAACCCAACGTAATTTTGGTTTCAAATTTCTGTGAGGAGATTGAAGTAGTGCATTCTGATGAGAAGTGATAAGGCTCTTATTTTTTATTATATTTAAAAATGAAAGTGATATTTTTCAAACTGAATCTCTGCTATGCTTTCAAAATCCACTATGCAAAAATATCACAGTAATCATTGGAGGACTGGAGTATGGAAGTAGGAGCATGGATGGGAAACATCCGTGTCAGTTTTGGGGTTATTTTAGCAGAAGCTAAATTAAGGGTGACCTCATGATATCTAAGTGATAAGAAAAACCCTTATTTTGTACTAACATCATTATGGTGCATTATGACAATTGAAGAAAGTATTTATTCTATGAGGATGGGAAACAAAGTATTTGGAAAATAAGCTATAAAGTGTCAACACAGAATTGAGGTTGACATGGACTTTTTAAGATCAGCTCTGTGTGATCCATTGCTTATTTTGTTTTCATTGGCAACTTAACTGGAAAAAATAGATGGTTTCAAAGTCACAAAATACTTATGGTGTGTATAAAAGGATTCACAACCATACCCAGCTGAAACTTCCCAGCAGAAGGGTTTCCTTTTCCCTTGTTTTGCAAGAATATAGTGGAATTTCCACCAACAAAACTGTTTCACTTAAATGGATGCCTCTGGAGCCCTGAAAGTTTGGCTCCTTTTTAGAGGGTGTAATTAATAAGTTTTAGTACATCCTTGTAATTTCTACCTTTCAGCACTGGGTTATCAAAAACACTAACAAATTGAGTCATATGTGGCTGGAGCAAAGATGAATTTTTTCAAATTAAAAATGCAAAAGTGACTTTTCATGTTTGGAAGCACAGCAGTCTCCTCTCAGGCAACTGTGTCTGGTTTTCAAAGATAGGGATTCACAGTCAGTGGGAGCTGTAGGTAGTCAGCTTTTCAGAACCCACTGAGTAGATATTCAGGAGATATTAGTATTCACAATTGGGACCAGATTTTCAGAACAACTCAGCTCTTGTTTAGGTGTCTCTCTCTATATATTTTGCTGGGTTTCCAAGAGCTTAGTGTGTTGAGGGTGGTGAGAGCTTCCAGCTGCAGATAATTTTGGGAAATCTGACCTTTATTTGAGCATTTAAATGTGTTCCTTTTGCTTCAAAAAGCCTGGCTTCATGCATCTATATATAGATGATATTAGAGATAATATTTTTTTAAAATGGCCCTCACTTTTCCTGGGGAGCTATTAAAAATTACTTTTAGAAATAAAAGTAGAATTTGGACCTTCTAGTGCTTCTAACTGTGATAACATCTTTCTGCAAAGAGCTAAAATCATTCATCAGAAGGTCCTGCACTTGGAAGAGTTGCAAGGCCATGACTGAACTTCCAGAGGCTTTTCCAAGTCTCCTAGAGAGATCTCATCTGAGAGGAGTGAGCTGTCTGTTCTCACAGCAACACTGAATGGGACAGAGGGGATCAAACACCAGATTGTGATGGAATGCACTCATTGGAGACCACACAGAAGTAGTTCATAAAGGTGTGATCTATGAAGCAGAGCACAGTGGGATTGCATAGTGAGGCAGATGCTGGCACTTACAGAACAGGTGAAGTTTGACCTCAGGTTGCATCCTCATGAAATATTCTGAATATCTATAGTCTAACTGAATACCCCAGACTGTTCTGCAGAAATGAAACCAGTAAAACAACTTGTATTTGATTTTACAACCCCTCCTTTTTTATTTTCATTAATTTTCATCATCCTTTCATTTTTCCCCCTGCATATCTAATGTTTTTTATCCTCCTTGTTTTAGGTAATTTCTTTAATAAAATAATTTCCTTCCTACTTTAAAACAAAATACAGAGCTAATTTTCTTTTTAGGAGAACAGAAATATTTAGTCAGAGAGAAAGTCTTAGAATTCAGTTCTCATTATTGTTCAGCCAGAAGAGACCTATTTTCAAGAGAATTTACACTGTTGTAGCCTGAATTTACAAAGCTGCAGTTCCCAGGCAAGCCCCATACTAAGTTCAGCATTGCCAAAATTTAGAGCAGATTACTATTTTTGCTTTAAGAATATACACTGACACCTATTGATGGAAAAAATGTCAAGTGTACAATAAATCTTATTGCATGGTTGTAAGAAATAATCTGCGGCAGATCAAAATATTGAAGACTGGAAAAAGGAGAGGAGGAGCAAATGGAGTTCTGTCCTAATTCTGCTGACAAAGACAATAAAATATAAATGGGAGAAATAATATGTAATGATGTTTAATCCCACAGTCGACTTCAGGCATCTCTCTAGTTTCCTTCCTGGACTCCAGCTAGGAGAATTCCTCTGAGACCTAGTTCTTAGCACTGTATTTCCCAAAAGTGCTTTTGGATTCTTGATAAGAGATGTTCTATAGTTTCTGAAATTATGCAATAACTGCTTTTCCTTTGCTGTTGAACTTGAATGAGATGGGAGTGAGTAAAGGGGTGAACCAATTGTTTCAGTGTATCTCCCTACTGATGGATTTGCCCTCCTGCATTTGTAGGTTGGTCTTTGTACATCAGTCCCTTGATGGAGTCAATTGTTTTGGTCAATTCACCATAACAATGTTGGGTTTTCGCTACTAAAGCATCCAGGAACAAATAAGAGCTATGTAGGGCTTAGCAAAAAACCCCCAACTACTCCTACAACTTCCTTGTTCCATGATTTTTCAGGTCAACAGTCACAGATATGAGTGACCATCTGGGACTTGGCCATAGCTGCTCATATCTAACATCTGTGCGATGTACAGAGATGTCAATTGCCTTAGCTACAGTCCACTTGAAATACAACTGGCTCTATCTGCACATCTGCCTTTGAGAAAATGCTTCTGCATTCTTTACTACTGTATTTACTCACCTTACTCTAGATTCAGTATCATTTATTGTTTCCAGCCCTTATTTTAAAATTTTTCAGACTGACTCTGTCTTTGATTTCCTTCCAGAATATTTATTTGATTTCATTCCCAGGTCACATGTGCAAATGAGTCACAAGTTCAGATATCTATTTCTACCATTTATGGATGGTGTTCTAGAAGCCTCTGTTCTTTGTTCACATCCAAAAAATGTGAAAGAATATTTTATTGGTTGTAGTTGCCAGTCCTCAATTTTTTTTTCACAAGCATGACATGTATTATCTATTTCAGTGTGTGATATGAATTCAGAGCTCTGATTGGCATGGAGGTTAAAGCTGGAATGTTCTGGAAGATTGCTTAGTGTTCAGTGTTACCATTCCAGTTTGTTTCATATTTTACAGATGAAATTAAGACAGTAATACCGAAGTGTTTTAACACTCACTCAGGAGACCTGCATCTCAGTTAGAACAGCTAGAAGCTGTAATGTTAAACAAAAAGAATGCTGTGTTACTATGTATGATGTGGGGAATACTTAAAACAAAACAAAACAAAACAAAACCTGTGACTGTTATATTTTCTTTCTCATAATATTTAACCAGAAAAATTAGTCTCTTCTGTTACTTCAATAAAAAAGTTGTATTGGAATAAATACCCCCGCCCCCCAATGTTTCCATTGCATTTTGGGTACAGTAAGCAACAGCTTTTGCAGCTAGTAAAATATTTGTAAATTTTCAAGCACTGCTGGATGAAGTGTTTTGATTTGGTTGTGCTACAGCCTATCTGCTTTATCTTACCATCAGAGTAAATTTATATCAAGTAGTTGTTATGGTCTTTTATATTATTGTCCAAACAGGGTGTGGCCCTCAACCAGAAAGGAGTGCAAGACAATCTTGCTGTGTGAGTTATATTTTTCCTTTATTTTATAAAAAATATTATCAAACTATCCTTTTCCTAACTGTCCCCAATATTTGCTTAGTTTTGCAAACTGTGGGCATGTGCCAAAATTAATTTTGCTGTCACTCTTCAGTGGTGTTGATGGTGTTCTCCACAATGGAGAAAAGCATTTTTTCAGGGACTATGACAAAGTTTTCTTTTCCTTCTTCTTTTTTAAAGTCTTTTTCTGCTACATCAGGTTTTGGAACAGAAAGGGATTGCTCATTCATGTATCAATAAGATTTTACCCTGTACGAGTAAGTGTATGGTTGGACAGTAGGCTGGCGATAATTCACTAAAAGTAATTTACAGAAACTAATATGAAAAATTGATTTGTCACATAGGAGAGAACATTATCTGGAGCTGAGCTTTTTTAAAAGTATTATATTGTGGAAGAAACTGCTTTTATGCCTTTGTTGTGAAATACAATGGGATCCTCTTTACCTTTGGATTGAGCAATAAGAGGATACAACAATAGCAGCAAAAGCAGTGACTCATCACCATCAGTCATACATGCTTTCTGCATGTTATTGTCCACAAGAAAAGGGGTGTTTCAAATAATTGCTAGGAATATATTTTGGTTTTAGCCAGATCTGTTTCAGGCACTCTCACTTTTATTTGCAACAGAAAGACTGTACCAGGAAATCTGGGATTCAACAACCAGACACCAACCTCACAACTGTCCCTGTTGCCACCTTAGTTGTCACTGCATTTTCTCTTTGGTTTTGAGAGAGGTGGGTAAAGCAGTAACATGGAAGCAGCATGGAAATTGTTTCAGCCCTTTGCCTTAGAAGGTGAGTGAGGTGAGTGCGCTGGTGAAAGAACTGGCGTTGTGGTGTCCTGGTTCTGCAGAGCGTCATCTGGCTGCACTCTTGTCAGCACAAACCCTAACTTTGGGTCTTCCCAAGGGACATGACTGGCCTTGTATAGGGCTTGGTAAAGGAACCACAGAGAGCAGGGAAGGAATCGAATCAAGTGACATAATCTCGGTGACTGCTGTGAACTTTTAATAGAAATATAAACAAGAAACGATCTGTATGAGCTGTCATGTGGAGGTGGAAATGTCTTATTGCTACATGCTAGCAATGGCTGGGGCATTTAACATATAAGATGAAACAATTCCTGATGATTTACATGGTCAGAAAACTGAGCTCATTTTATTTCTTCCTCTTACTTTTGTTTTTCTTTGTATTTTGGTATTCGATTGTTGTTATTTTTTTTAAAACAGGGAAATGTTTAGTGATTCACATCTGACTTCACATTGAGATGTTTTAAACAGCCTCCAAACTTTATAATGTTATTACTTAATTCAGACAGAAATGAAGCTCTTGGTGAAAAGGCCTGGGGTATTTTCATTGCCATAATGATGTGGGGAGTACAGGAGGAATATGCTCAGGGCTTTCAAATAATTATCTGTATTTTTTTCCAGCTTTCCTACTGTTCCTCATCTCCTCCCTCTACCTCCCCCAGTGATGCCACTGCAGTTGTAGTGGGTTCTTTGTTTGTAATAGAAATAGTGCAAAGAAACCCTTGATCTTTGCATTCCAAGAGTGTCAGTCCAACTCCTTGAGGTTATTTCTCAATCCTTGCAAATATTTTTCTAGGAGGTTTTTGAGCAGTTCAGTCAACTCAAGAATCTGAAGAGAGCATGACAGTCCTGCATGAATAAATCTAGGAAAACTTAAATTTATTAAAATGGGAAAAATATGAAGAATGTTTTCTGAGTAAGGATATGGGTGACTATGTATGAGTGTTACATTAATTAGGGATATTTGAACCTGTAAGGTTCATTCATGGCTTCAAAGATTTTTTACTTTTCATGTGCTGTAACATGTTAAAGAAGGGATAAAGTGAGATAGCATTGGCAAACTGTTTTTTCATGCCTTGGGTTTTTTTAAAGCTTTGTATTATCGTTTTTGGCACACGGTAATACCCTGCAGTTAGAGGTTTTTAAATGTGAGAACGCATTTTTGATAATTTTTCCAGTGTCCTAAACATAGAATTTTACCTTCTGCCACCACCTGTCAAAAGTTAGTTCTCTGCAGGTCTCAGATGAGCTGCAATGGGGAAAACTGAGGCTGAACTTCAATGAATACAGGAGGAAATCTGGATCCCACTGCTCTGTGTATTTCCAGTTTTGCTCTTCCTTTGCTTCAGTATTTAAATATATTGAGTCCATTATTGCAGTAAGGATTTCCAGGACCAAGTGGTCCAGTTGGAAATCCAAAGGGCTAATGCATGCCTGGAAGGAGACATAAAATATCCCTTTTATTAGGAGGTTTTATCAATGTAAGGATTTTTCTTTTTGCCTCCCCCAACTTTATGGATGTAAAAACCCAGGGAAAATAATTTTAGATTTTTTTTCCCGTGTGAAAAAAAAAGATACATGGTTTGAAATGAAATAAATAGTCATTTTAAGATGATTGTTTTGCTTTGGAGGCTTTCTTACATAAAATATGCTCTTGGCCACATTTTTGAAGTATTGGATATAAATTAATATTACATTTTGGAAAGGTGGAAATGGAAGGGTTTGGGGTTTTAATTCATAGTTTTTCAGCTCTGAGGCCATTATCTTGGCCTCATACTATCGCATTTGTAAAGTTACCCTCAGCTCCAGAGTGTTGTGGCTGGGTCTGTGCTTATTTGCCCAACTCGAGTGAATCCATGGCCTGCATGTCACCCTAATGTCAGGCAGTAGTCACTTGTCACAGCTGGGCCACTGCTGGTGGCAGGGCTGGAGTGGAAATGGATGAGTCCTGATGGGTGGCCACGGCCTCTCTGTCCTGGGGGTGAGAGCAGCCAAAGAACAGAACTTCTGTGCTTTCTGTGACATGGTGTGAGTTACTTCTTATGGCTCCTGTGAGTGTCTGCTGCGTGGTTCCTTGGAGAATTGCTTCCATGGCTCTTGACTTTGTTCTCATCTTAACCTTTTCCTGTTCTTTTCTGCTGCAGGGGTGGGTGAGCTTCTGCTTTTCTCTCTGGCTGCCTTACCACACTGATGCCCTTTTCCTGAATCCAAATCCTGCTTCAGGCTGGCACTTTGCTTTCTAAGATATTAAGAACCAGCTATTTCTAACGAAACACGTACATTCTTGAAGTTTTTATTATTTTTCAGTGCAGGGTGGCCTTCTGCCATTCATTTTGCACTCTTTAAATTTAGGAACAAATCCTCTCTTTTCCCATATAAGATTTATTTCTTTTAATTTCCACTGGAATAAAATGTTCCTTATTCCATGTTGCAGATTCTGATTTTTCAGAGAGGAAGCTAGCACCATTTCTCTTACATACAGCTCTCTTATAAAGTAAGTTGTGCATTCCTGTCAGACTGTTCTCAATTTTACATGGAAGACACGATCAGCTGGGGATAGGTAAATGTTAATAATAGAAGAGTGAATAAAAAGCTGGCATAAGTTTCAACTTCCTCTTTCATCTGCATGAAATGATTGAGGATCACTTTACATTAAAGAGGAGAGATGTTATTTTAAAAATGTGAATTGCAGCCTTCATCTCACATGGATCACTTCCCACTGAGATGAAGTGGCAGCAGCCACTTTGTAATGAAGACAAGAGCTGGCCAGGGCCAATTATTCATTGTGTAATTTTGAAAGCAAGAAGAACATTTTTACATTAGTGGTTACATTGTGCAGTACCATCCAAAGGAGTTGCAAACTCTGTGGTGTCTCCAGAGTGATGCTGTTGTATGATTGTATTAATTTCTTGTTCTAATGTCACAGAAAACAAACAGGTACAGAAATCATACTGAAATCTGTAAGAAGCCTTGCCTATGATCCTTGCCCAGAAGATCTTATGGACTCCTTTTTGATATGTGAGATTTTAGCACCAACTGTTTATTCTAGGAATCTTCTCCTCTTGGCCTGTGTTACTTGCCAATAGCCTTGTGTTAGAGAGTTGAATTCCCTGGAATTGCCTGATAAATTAACTGATAAATTGATAAACCAGAGAAAGCCCATCACCACTATTTTGAATACTATCATTGGCTGAAATAGTTTGAAATCTCCTTTATTATACTTTTGGACACTTATTTTTTGCCTTAGAATGCTTACCCCAGCCCTTCGGAATTCACAAATACTTCTGCAAAGCCTGCAATACTGTAAGAATGACAGCTACTGAATGCAGAAAGTTGGTGGCTGTGGTAATAATCTGGTTTATTTTTGCAGTGGGTTCATTAACAGGATGTTAAGGGAAATTGAGAAACTCAGTAATTTGATTAATAATATAAAGACCAAGCAACCCAAACAGTTGGATTGGATACACTTTTTATAGCAGTACTTGAAGAATGTCCTAAGTTCATAAAGCTTGGCGAATTAAGAGAATGCAGGTTATTTTAGCTTTCAAATGACATCATTATCAGGGGAGAAAAAGGTATTCCATGCCTTATAAAAATAACTCAGATTTAGGAAAAAATGTATACTGAGATGAACAAAATCCATTTGGGATGAAAAAAAACTTGAGGCAATGTTTGTATTTGACTTTTCTTCTCTGCTTTGGAATATGCATCAGTTTGGAAAAGTGATTTTGTGCCAAGTGGAATGTAGCAAATTGCACAAAATACTCAGCTATGACACTGGAATACTGTGTGGGACTTCAGAGCCAACCTCTTGCTTGTCTAATGAGTGAGATCATGGATAGTTCAAGTTGTGTAATCATGCTGACTTGGCAGAAACAAGCACTGTGGGAAGCCTGTGTGACTTATTCTCATTACATTCTCATGCATATAGAAAATTCCACTGGAAGCACTCATATAGGTAGCTAAATGACACCAGCCTGATTTTCCTTATTAAAATAGTAAAAACTAATAAGAAAGGGTGATAAGTTGGATGGAATTTTAGAGTCCCTGTTAAAAATGTGGAATCCAGGCCGTTCCTCATGAAGCAACAACTAGATGTGTTAATGTGTCTTTCCAGCTCTCTGGATAGACCTGTGGTTTCCAAATTGTTAAAAATAGTCCTTTTGACAGGAGGACTCCTGATACATAGCCATTCAAATCCCAGGATCCTTCTTTATATTCTCCTTTGGTTTTGATTCTTGTGACTTCCTTATCAAACAAACATGAGTGCTGGAACATTCACTGATAAGGCTGATTGAAAAGAAGCTGCACAAATTAGCAAGAAATGTGGATTTCAAGTTTGTAGTCAAGGGGATCAGAATGGGAAATGCAATTTTGAATATAATCTTTCTTCAGAGAAAAAAAAGCAGAAGCAAAGCATACAAATTCATTATTCAAAAAGAGCTCGAGTTCTGTATATTTAATGTTCACTAAGATTTGATTGTAAATTGCCAGTAAACCAAGTAACTTTCGTAAAACCTATTTGATGAATAAATTTAAATAATGAAGGCATTGGAGAAGATTGTGATCCTTTAGATTACAGCTTCAAATGATAAAAAGGATCAGCCTTACATTCCTAAAGAGCTGCTCTCTAGTTTGTTACTCTCTTGGTGATTAGTTTATGGAAATTTCAGTATTGAAAAACAAACGTTGTTTTTCAATGGCCACATGAGCAGTGTTCAACCCTAAAAGTGTTGCTCTCAAGCTTTCAGTCTTTGTTCATTTGTTTTCATGTTTGACGAGATTGCAGCATTATTTACAAGGGTTGCCACCAATTTTTAAAGTTGGAATTTGCTTTCAAAACATGATAGCTAACGTAGTTGTTAACTAAGCCAAATACTGATCTAAAAAAGTTGATTTCCACTTGGTATATTTCTGTTGCTTGAACCTGACTTATTTATGAGTCTGCAATAAAAAATAATCACTGTATATATTCAGTTTTCTGCTTATACCATTGACATTTACAAGAAATAAAGAAAAACATGTAATGTGCACCAAGTTTCTACAACCCCAACCATGTTATGTTATTGGCATCTAGGAAGATTAAGTTCCAACAATAAGAGTGCTTTTAAATTTCTAGAAACAGTGTGCACATCAGATGCTTTCTGCTTCTACAATGATGCAAAGTAGCCATATGCCTAGTTAACCATCTAATTAGACTTTGCATCACTGAAGCAATAGAAAAGGCCCAGAGTGTTTATTGTTCAAATCTCCAACGTTAATTCACCAGATTCACTTGTCAGCTCAGGAATTTGAGAGGAGCCAAAATGAGAGGCCTGCTGTTCAATACTTTGATGCAGTCTTGTTAAGAATCTCTGATTTCCCTCAATATTTTTTTATTTTATAAAACATCACAGAAAATAATCTTCCAGGGTTCTGGCTTGAATGATGGAAGCAATGTTTACAACATGCCTTCAAAACCTGAGTTTTTCAGATTTCACTGCATTTTGTTGGCATGTAATAAGACAAATGAGAGTAATGAATTGGTTATTTTGCTTGTTGTTTAGAAACCTTTCCTGTGTGGAAATCTCACTGACAATTCTTTCATTGTATTGGCTGGTTCTGTTACTACCTTACCACTATTGGTGTTCTTCAATCCTAAAGGAACAGCCTGAATTATCATAAGATTGTACAAAACATTTCCTGATAAACTGTGAAAAATAGCTCCTTTTTTATTTTGGATTCCCTGACAAAGAACTTCTGCCTGTTTAGGAGGCAAAAGGGTGGCAAAAAGCACTGCAGGTGGGAAGTAATCCGATCAATTGGAAGGTGATATTTTCTTCTTTAAACATGTCCTTGGTAGGTAAATAAATAAATATATGAAAATTATTTATTTTTCTATTGTCAGCTACTTTCAATCTTTTTCCCAGTCCTTGAATTTGACCATCAAATTCTAACCCCATGCATAATCACCTCTGATGCAAAATGAATATTTATTTTTTAAAAGTATATAAATTAAAAAATACTGGCTATGTACAGGTGCTCCCATAAAGCTTATTTGCTTAACTGTGTCCATTTGTGTGCAATCTTAAATAGTAACTCGTAAAATGAAAGCATTTTTGCTTGGGATATTTATGAAAAGGATTGAATAATGAAACTGGAAAAGCTCAGGGATACTGTGAGGAAAAGTGTGACCCAATATATTGGTTACAGATCTTTCCATGAGGATCATTAAAATTTTTCCTTAAACATAGATTTGAAACAACATTAGGGGTTGTTTCTGTGTTGGAAGGAGTGATCTTCATGAGCAAACGTGGATTTCTTGTAAGGTCTTTTCTGTCTCTAACTTCTACAATCTGTGCTGCCAAAGAGACAGATACAAGATCAGTTTTTTTAAAGTTATTTTCACATTCAGACTGTCTTTTTTTCAGATATGGCAAAACCCACAATACATTACATAGTGTGGAATTTTTCCTCATCCTTCCCATCCTGAATCTGTTTAGTCAAAGGCTTTGACTAAAGAGATGAATGAAGTGACCAGCGTTTCTTTTGGCAGCTAAAACTGCTTGCTACATCTGTCATTCATCTCTTGGAAACCCCTGAAATAAAAAAATTAAGACAATGCTTAAAAGAAGTGATGTGTGAAAAAGCTCTTGTCTATGCAGCATTTGCAGTAGCATCCTAAGCACATTTTTCTTGGCTTTCTGTCTCGTTCTAAGGTTAATGAAGGAATCAAAGCCACTGCTCTATTTCAGGCTAGAAAGCCACTAGTAAAGAAAGCATGAATGTCCACCCCATGATTGAGTATATGCTTTCAATTTATGTGGGAAATGTACTCCTGAAGCATCTAAAATTGATGCTTTCTTGATCTTCAAGTTAATGATTATTACAGTAACTGGTAGAATAAATGCAGGATGGCCCAGATAATTATCAGGTTATTAGGGATATGTTCTGGCTTATTTTGCAGGGGACCAGAGCATTAAAAATGTTAGTTTCTATGTTTGCAGCCAGCATTTAAGATCACGTGGGTGGTGACGTGTTAAATTCAAGGAATTTTACAGGTGTTAGTCTTACAGAAATAGGAAAGGGTAGAAAAGAGTTCTTTGTTTATCATCAAGACTTTGAAATGAGTGTCAGAACACAATGGGATCAGACACTTTTCAACTGAGCTGATGTTGAGGTATATTTTAATGTTTGCTCTTGTAAGGTCCACCTCATTCTTTTTATAGGTCTCTCACTCAAATAACTTCCATTTTTGAGTGTAAATCTGTCGCTTGTTGAACACTGGAGCCCTAAATGGCAGAATGAGTTACCAGCCTCAAATGGAGGCAGGTCTCTGCCATCCCCTGGCCACAGAGCAGTTCCTTTGTGTTGCTCTGCAGTGTCACAGCTGCTGCAGCCTGAAGGGTAGATGAGTAAATTTCTTCTGCTTTCAGAGCACATCCAAGTACAATGGCTGAGTGGAAGATTAACTATGAAAACATGAAATGTCTTTGTTGGGACACATTGCATTACAGCCTGTGCCTGTGATGTGGAGCACTGTGCTGCTCAATGCCTTAAACATATGGGTAGCTTGGTTACAAGAAGAATATTTGTATTTGTACAATTGCCTTACATTCTAATTTTTTCCTGAAGTTTTGGAAGCACATTGAGGGTGGTACTCAACAATGCTGCTTTTAATTCCTGCTTGGACAGGTATTTCTGATAGAGCACCTGAGCACAGCTTTGGCTGGCTCCTATTTTTCCTATTATAAATTTGATTTCTCCCTCCTATAAAAATATGCTTATATATCCCTTTGAGATCCTGCGTTTTCTTTAAAAACAACTTAAGTTTAGTAAATTAATTCAGCCTGACATGGCTCTGTCAGTT
The DNA here is from genome assembly GCA_013398075.1 of Notiomystis cincta. NCBI lineage: Eukaryota > Metazoa > Chordata > Aves > Passeriformes > Notiomystidae > Notiomystis > Notiomystis cincta. The sequence continues at coordinate 36,043 of VZRX01021847.1, forward strand.
CTGTGTTGTTTGGCTGCTCTGTGCCTGCATGCCTATGTTATGCCTTTAGTTGTTGCTAATGGTAATATGCAGGTTCAGCTTCTGTACTGGACCTAAAACCAGCTTCCCAAGTGTGCAGGACTGTTGGAAGGAGATTATTATCTACTTCCCAAAGCACATTTTCCTGAAGCTTCCTTTTTTTAAATCTTCTGTTGCTGCCATACGCTCTGATGGAGTTCTGTACAGGAAGCACGGAATCTTTCCAAAGGCTGGATTCAGCAATTTTGCAAAGCCTGTAGTCCATTAGGCTGAGGGACCAGTTGAATCAAAGAGGCTGCACAGCCCCTAGTTTCAGTTTTGAAAGCAGTGGCCCCCAGGAATGAAATGTTATAAAAGACGACAGACCTAACCTTTTATTTTTCTACCTTGGACTGAGTTCTATTTAGCAGCAACACAAAATTTCTATCAGATTCCCTCCATACGGTCCTTTCAAGGCTCCAATAAAGGAATGAATGCCAGAGCAGAGCCTTTACCCATTCAGATTTCAGCTCTGTTAGCTTTCAATACCAGAAATGTATTTAAAAGTGGGTAAGGTTTGTTAACTCTAATATACCACTGTCACTCATCCTGCTCCAAAAGAATCAAACTATATATGTGTTGGGATTTGCAATTCAAATGAAACCATTTTACTTCTTGAAAATGGGCTACTGTGGAGGAAAAAAAGGCTGTATAAAGGATCACATTAACCTACAGCAATAATATTATAACAGCACTGTTCGTGATACTATAGTTAGGATTGTGCCAACTGGTTAATTTATGAGCCTTCTCCTTCCCTTTCTGAAATGCCCAGCTGCTTTTCCTCCAGCTTTGCAAATTTCTGATTAAAAGTCTCAAATAAAAGTGCTCTGCTTGTCAGAAAACAAAATTCCATAGACTCGGCTATAATCGGGTTTCTTTCAAAATGGTTGTGAGGTTCTATGTACTTTATTTATTTATTTATAAGAGAAATACAACCCCATTTCCCCCCCCCCCGCCCCGCATACATTGTACATGCATGATCACAGTGCCATACTTTTTAAGTGCACAATATCGTGGGGAATTTTGCTATTTAGCTTATTGCCTTGTTGTAGGGACTGAAAAGGAGCAGTAAGGGCACATTTCAAAAGTTAGTAAACACAGACTTTGAGAAAACAGAAGGTTTTATCTGTCTTACAGAAACCATCACCAGTGACTGAAGAGTTTATTGATAAAGTGTCTGGGCTGCATTCTTTGGGAAAGCAGTTTGTAGGAAAAGTTCTCTGCTGTTATCAGTCTATGATAAATAAGAGGACATTTAGAAAGGTATTGTCTTTTAGGCTAGTAGAACTTTCTATAACTGAGAATTAAAAATCTCACTCATAAAATAGCAGCATGGTCGGCTCAGTAAGAATGAAGCCAGAGGTTTTAATCTTAACATTAATGGTTAATGCTTTCACTGACATTAATGTTTAGGCTTTTAATACCAGCACTGCTATGACAGTTGGAATCCTAGGTGTATGAAGAGAGGAGAACTGATCTTATAGCAGTGGACCCAAATTTTTAAGCTAGACTTTTACCTGGAGGGAAGAGAATTGGTTTCAGTGTCCTCATAGCAAGTGTGCCACAGGGTACAAAACTGCCTGTGATCAAAGGAAAGGGAAGTATTTCCAATGCTAACCTGGCACCAGGGTAGATAGCATTAAGAAATAGAAACTTCCACCAAAGCAATATGCTCCTGAATTCATTTGTATAATATTTGAAATATATTGGGAATGGGAACTTTAAGCCTAAAGAAAAGGTCAGCTTTAAAAAATGGATTCTGTGGAAAAAAGTAGGAAGGTCTTGAAATAAGGTGCATTCTTTTCGATTATTTTCATTTCTGGATATGTGACTGAGGGCTGGAGAAGGTGCTTACTGTATCAACTACCTTTTAGTCTGTGAAAGTTTTTATTTATAAAAAAGAATTAGAATAGAATTCTTCATGTTAGCTAGAGTGGTTATTCTGTCACTTATGAAAATGACCTAAAACCTGCTCTATTTTTGCTGAAACACATAAAGGGCTGCTTCTGTATCAAAGCTCATATTGGCTTTTGTGGGAGTTTCTCTGTGTGTGCATACATGTCTGTGATACAAGCTAGCACAGGGAAACACGAGATCAGGCCAGCACTTGTGGGCACTTTTCTAGCAGATCACTCTTCCAATTTCATCCTTAAGAGTACCGTTGCCAAAATATTTCAGGATATGTGTCATGAACTGCTCCCCAACCAGTATTGAATGTATTTTATCTGTATTGCATGTGAGCATATGTCTAAACAAACTTAAAGAAATACTCATATGTAATTAGATATTTATAATCAGCATGTGTTTAAGAAATTGGGTAGATACAAGTATTGTGTATTAATAGATGTCTATATATGTTTATTGATATTTATGGAAATTTTTGGGTGCATGTGTGTTTCTGCATCTATGTTTTGCCAACTGTGCAGCCTGTAAAAAGTGAGGAGAAAAAGGTTCAAGTCCAGGGCTAAGGATCTCTGACTATCTCCTGTTACTACTCCTGTAACTACTCTTGTATTCCAGTTTGTGACTGAAGTCACTGAGTACTGATTTAACTCCTCTGGGCAACAGAAAATGCTGTTTATGGGGCCCTGTCAATGTTGTCTTCAAGTTTTTGAATCTCAGTTTTTCACAGAAGGATTTAAAAAGAAAAGAGGATTTAGCAGTCCCTGTATGATGGAAAAACATTAGATCATTGTTTAAGAGGGATATTTTGAATGCTCATTTTACTGGGAGCACATCAGTTTGGGATCTGGGAACACTGAGTTCCTGGAACTGTGAATGCTGTCTGTCCTCACAGCAGTGCAGGCTCAGAGCTGCTCATGTGGGAAGAGCCAGAGGGCTCCAGTGCTGGACAGAGCTGCACTCCTCCTACTTATCCATCCACCCTTTGTGAGCAATAAGCTGGGCCAACATTAACACATGATGTCTTCCCAATTTTTCTGGCTACTTCTACAGGATTTGTTTTCTGCTCCCGAGGCCAACTGGCCCAGCCTAACTCACACCAGTACAGCAAAGTCACCCTCGCCAAGGAGAGGGACTGCATCCAAAGTACCTCTGGGAAAAGTGTTCCTCGTTCAGGCTCACACCTGTCCTCACAGCCTTGTCCTGCAGAGTGCTCAGCACAAAGTGGTGTCACTGCTGAGGCTTGAGCATCCTGGATGATGTGTCAGGCCCTCTCTGCTCACACAGACAGTCTCTGTCTCTAGAGACTTGGCTGCTGAAGTGATGCTTTCTTGAGCATGTGCTCAAAAGGGTTCCAGTGTAAATGCTGGGTGAATCTCATCTTTAGAAATGTCCAGCTAGTTGCTTAATTCTTATTCCTCTTTTTCTATGCCCCAGCCTGATCTCCTCATTAAATATTAGGCTTGGTTCTCTAGAAGTCAAAAATCTTCTACAGTGCATATGTATGTTTATGTGTTATTGTCCAAAACCTTCAGAATCTGCTGGTAAATTCAGTTATATTTGGCAAGAGTTCATGGTTTAGAAATTTTAAATTGCTGGATGCACAGTGAAAAAAAAAATTTCTGTTGAGAATGTGGACTCCAAATGAATTCTTCCACCAAGAGAAGGCAGGAAATCCTGGCTTCTCATGATGGAAGCAGTCATAAGATAAGTACATCCTGGCTCATCAACACAGCTACAATGATGATCAACCACTGCTTGCCTATCTGATAAAATGCTGGGAGTACTGACTGGAAGAGGAGGGAAGCTGTAGGGAACAAGAGACAGGAAGAAAAAGACAGAAGATGGAAATCTAGAGGAAAGCTAGCTTCCAGAGCCTGGCTGCTAAAAATGTGCATTTTGTTCTGATTTTCTGGAGGGTGCAAAAGGTCATGAGAATTGTAGCCTTTGAGCATTTGGTTGCAAATTGGAATCCAGAATCCAAATGTTGAGTGCCTTGGTGTCCATGGGGAGGTATACAGAGAAGGTGTCTCAGAAAGGGGATGTGTTGAGTGAGGAGATGCTTCAAAATAGTAAATAAAAGGTGCAGAAGACAAAAATACAGATTTTTTTTTTCCAATTCTAATCACCCTTTGAGATTTAAGCAACTTACTCAGGAAGAAGCCTGTGACTTGTGTGGATGTATATCCACTATTTCTGAAAATATCTTTTCTTTTAAAGAACTGAACAGAAAAAATGGTTTTCTTTTGAAGGAAAAGGGATGGAAGGTATTGAGGTAGTGTTCATATGTTTTATGGAATGATGGGAAATAAATACAGCCATAGTCTTGGAACTAGAACCAAGCCTGTCCTTTTCTTAGTAAGTGACATAAGTACTTGACTTTAGAAATGTGGTCTCTCGCATGCCTTTTATTCTGTATCAGTGAGACTTATATTTTGCAGGAAAAGACAGCAGAGATTCAACTAAGAGGCTGAAGAATGCCCTTCCTGCAGTCTGGTAGTTAGATCATTCTCATGGATGGTGGCAGATGTACAAGAAAGCTGCTCTGGTCTCCCCCACGGTAAGTGCCTGACAATTACATTCTTGCATGAAAGTACAGCTTAACAGACTAAAGCAAAGCAGTTGTTGCACCTCTGTTTTGCAGGAAGCTCCATCCTCTTGACTTGATACATGGCTTTATATGTTTACAAATTAAGCATATCTGTTAGATCAACCCTTTGAGGGGTGACAGTTTCATTTCTGTTTTCTAAATCCTGATTGATTTCATGTGAGCTCAGTTTTGACCTGCTTGAGTTTGTAAAGACCGTGGCTGTTGTCAGACATTGATGGTCTGTAGCTGTGCAAAAGACAGCAGAGAACTGCCGAAGATCCTCAATTTATGTTGGTGCAATTAAAGTGAGGGAGAGCAACAGGCAAAGGTTCCTCCTCTGAGCACGTTACCAGAGGATTAGCTCAGTTCTCACAGCTCTGCTTCCTGAGCTGAGATGCTCATGAGGTTCTGCTCTGCTTACCAAGAGAAGTTGCACCTGAAAATGTTAATGCATGACCTGATTGCCAAACGTATGTGCATTTTAAAAGATATTAATTTGGCTTGCTCTGCCCACCATTCCCAGGCTGTGGCTCTGCTTTCCTCCATATGGTATTTCAACTGTCCTTCCCACAGCAGATTACTCCCAGCACACCCCATGTAAAGGTACATGGGGATAAGATGTGGATGATCTAATGAAGATCCATCCTTGTTGAATAATTAATCTAAATTATTAGGGATTATACTCCCTAAGTATTGAGCTCCTGCCTGGAGCTATGTTGTTACATGGTTTTTCATCAGATTTCAATTTTCAAATCTTTAAGTATTTCTTAGTGAAGCTGTGGATCCCATGGAACAGTTTCAAACCTACTGGCAACATCTGTCTTGTGGCTGAGTATTTTATAATCAGGAGGACAGCAAACTTTGGGCTCAGTCACAGAAGTGAAAAAGCAAGAGAAATCAACCAGGTCCTAATAGATCCGAGTGGTCCTGCCCTACTGTGCTGCCACTGGCTTTCCTGCTCCTTATGCAGCCTCACCCCAGCAGATTTATTATTTTGCACAGACAAAATTAGTTTGCTTTTCTGAGTAAAGAGCCATAATAAGAAGCACAATTGAAAGTACGTCCTAAACCCCTTTCTTAAAGAAAATATCTCAGTCGTGCTTTTAATTCAGTGGCTGTTTTCTGCAACACATCTGAGGCTTTTCTCTTCTTTAGAATATGAACATTAAATAGAGGTTACCACCATTTGGCAAATGTCGCTGTAATTTTTAATAGTTTTATGAAACTAAGATTAGAAATTCATAACTGGCAAAATAGCAGGCTTTGTATCTGGTAGCTATTTTGGGTGATACAATATCCAGGTAAGTAAATACAACATTTCTCTGAATTTCTCAGAATTTCTGCTGACTTTGAACCTGAATAATGTATGCAGCACTTTTGGATTCTAGCATGATGCTGACAAGAGTTACCAGGGACCAAGGGTTATGTGATTGCCTTGTGGCTGGTTTACATCCAAATACTCCTCCAAACCGGATGATATATCATTTATTCTGATGTAAATCAGAAATAATTAAGTTGAAGACGGCAAAGTTTCAGGCAAATAAGCTGGGAATTTGGGCAGTCTTAACCCAGCAGCCTGGACATTGATGATGTGGGGCCTGAGTTCTCCCATGGCTCTAAGGAACAGCTCCAGCTCAGTGTTTTAAGTGGTATGTGGACAACACAATCATACTCCTCCTCGTGTGTTTCTTTATTTCACCTATATTTCTATCCTGGTGACTTTGGCTCCTTTCCTTCACAGAACAAATATTTGTGTTCATGAATGGAACACATTTTAACTTTGAACTTATATGATTGTGTATTGAGAACATAACTAATGCATGTTCTTCCATAAGGATATGGGAAATAAAAAGTAAGGAATTAAAAATACTTTTTGATATCTTGAAATGAGAAAATAAGGTAAATTAATGTCTCTGCATAATTCCATGAGGTTTTTGTCTAAAATAATGTATGGATTATTATAAATATAACAAAAAGTCAGACTTATGTGAATGATACTTAACAGCTGTTGAGAAAAACCTGACAAACAAAGGCTTTGGCTGCATTTTACACATGGCCAGCTTTGTGGTAGAGTTGCCTCATTGAACCAAACAGGACTTCTCAGATCTATAAAGTTGTTTAGATTCATATATTATGTTGTAATATCCATATTTTGTTATTAATTTGTCAATATTTTTTCTTTTGTTTCTTATTTTTTTAAGAAAAGAAGAGGTCAAACTGTTGGAATAATTATGGTTAACTTAAAGCAAAAATGCTCATCAAAATATTTTCTCATTTGAAGTAAGATGAGGAGTCGTGTGGAAGGGTTTTGCTCAAGTATGCATTCAAACTCAGGACAGAAAATGAACTTGTAAACAGGAAATTCTCTTTTGCAGACTGCAGTGCCAAACACATCTTGATACATGCAGAAACAATCACAAAATGCTTTTTGTTTATAGAACTATTATTGCTCTAATAGATTAAATTTTGGAAGAGCTGACTGCAAGTTAGTGAGGAGGATATCAGGCAAGTGACCTCATGAGCATTTTAATATGTTGGGAGTCTTTAGTTTGATGGGTGCATATCTGAAATAAAACTATACTTTGAGTGAGGTTGATGCTTTTTTAATTATACTTAAGATAATATTTGAATTAATAGCTGAAATGGAATCTAGTTCAGGTAATTCACAAGATATCTGAAAAACAAAAGGTCTTGGAAGGAGTTTTCACCTTTTACTTTCTTTAACTAGCATAATATATTCAGCTGGGAGGTTTTCTTCTGTCATTGTTTATTCTTTCTTGACCGAAAACTTATGCCAAAGCAAGATTTTCATGCCAGATAGTCTTAATATTTACCCTGCTGAACAGCACTTTCTTTCAAATAAGGTAATTTCCATGTGTGCTGCTCAGCAGGGTGTTTCAGATGAAGAATTGATATGATGTTGGGTATTTAATTTGGAGGTTCATATAACAGGTTTGCTATCCACGCAGTTTTGTTATTATCTGGAAGAAAAGTTTTGACATCTGTAATTGTCCACCCACCACTGAAAAGTCAGACATGCTTTATAATTATATGGAGAAACCTTATGGGCTCAGCTGCAAAATTGACTGTCCAAAGCAAATAATGGAGACTTGGCTGCAGAGCACATTCCCCTCCTCAAATAAGACACGATCAGAGAGAGAAAAGAATAAGATGAATGAAAAAGTGCTGTGGCATTTAACAGAATATGGTAATCTTTCTCCATGAATTGTGTACCAGCCTCTAAAAATGAACAAGAAAAGATATTCTGCTTCTCCAATTCTATATGACACTTAAAAAATTATTTAGAACAGATGCTTGCTTTCTAATTCTATGGAATTCTACAGCAATTATTTTACAATTCTAGGGAATTATTTATTCCTGAGGATACTTCATAACAGATTTTAAAGGACTTTATTTTTTTTAATGAAGTTCTAAAAGGTTTTTCCTTATGAATCTAAAGGCTGTGGTTGGAAGGCCTGCTTTTCTTGAAAATCAAAGGAAAACACTGATTTCAGGGGGAGGCAGTGATTTTGGTGGTCTCTGTGTATGAATTTCAAGTTTCTCAGTCAGTTTCTCAGCTGTTCTATAGGGACCTCAGGGACAAACTAAGAGAGGGAGGCGCAAGTTGTCCCTTTGAACTGTGGGGCAATGCTGTGTTAGGTTTTGTCAGTGTAGCTGCTATGAGGAGATTCAGAAATCAGTGACAGTAGGTTTTGGATCACTACCTTTAAGTTGTAATTTTGTGGGTTCCTGTAATGTATAATGGGGTAGGCAGGAAGTTTTAGGGCAGTCATATGATATTACAATACATAATATGGTATTATAAATGACATTGTAAATGTTTTGGTAATGTTCTTAATAGTGTGGGATCTGAACATATATATGTTTATTGCTAAATCTAATACTTGCTGGTAAAATGTAGATGAGAACAGAAAGCTTGTTTTCTCTTAGAAAGTAGTATATTTTTATCTGGTTTTTTGAGGTTAAAATATACTTTTAATTAGAATTTCCCAGCAACCTCCACTGCTGTTTGCCTGTATCCCTCAGCTGAGCACCATTGTCATGCATGACAACAATTTTCCATTCTTTCTTTTACCTAAGTTTGTGAACTAATATCTTGTGAAGATGATTTTCCTTTCTGTCTTTGCAAATCTGGGATTTTTTGGTTGTAAGAATCTAGTTTTACTCACTGTAGCACACAGTAGCTGTACTCTGTGAAAATTTTGCTTTGGTTATTCCAACATGTGTAGTTACATATTGTAATTGGAGCTTACAGAAATTTATACAGGGGAATATGATTAAGTCTGTGGCTGGAGCTAAGGGTGCATTAGTCCGTGTAAAACCTCAGCTGAATAAAGACAAAGTTTCCAACTTTGTAAACTAAATAAGCACTTCTCTGAGTCCCAGTTTCCCACAGTTTTTATTGTGTATACATAGCAGGATGTCTCAGACAGCTTGTCCTGTGGCGGGAGATTTCATGGGATGGGTTAGTTCATCACATGATACACATTTACGTGTTCTTTTCTCCTTGTTTTTAGGCTGAGATTGAGCCACTGCTGCAAATTGAGCTTTTGGAAGAGAGCAGCAGTGACAATATTCGTATAAATTAACTCCATTTAAAAAAGGTAACCTTTTGTGGTGGTTCACTGATTGTTGCCAAAGTCATACAGCTGGCTCTCTGCATCCTTCTAGAAAAGCCTTAGCAATAGCTAAGCCTCATTTCTAACAGACGAGCAAGGTTTGGGACTCCTTGGAAACTCACAGGGATTGATTTGATGGAGGGATTTTCCACATGAGACTCCCTGGAGTGTCTGTGCTTTCAAAGATAAGGGTTTCACTTCCCAGCCTGCCAGGCAGGGCATGTGCTCTGCTTCTCTCTCCAGAGGAAGGAGCACCACTCCCTGACTTGAGTGGAACCTGCCAGAACCCATCTCCTCCCTGTACTGCTTGGGCAGCATCTCTGCTGGATTCAGGGGCCTCTGGTGTCTCTGTAATGCTTTTCAATTCAGAAGTCAGTGTGGGCTTCAATTAGAGGAAACATTTTCCTTGCAGCCCCTCAAATCCACAGCTGACCTGCCTCAGGCTGCCACCATAAGTTGTTGCCTCCAAACCTAGAAGTATTTACATGAAAACTTTGTTGAATTTTGTAAAGAAACCCAAAGCCAAAATACATGGAGCACACAAAGCCAGTTTGCCTGTAGCACAAGAAATTCTGTTCTCCTCCATTCCCTCTTGTCAAGGCAGGGCGTGGGAAAGGAGGTTTGTAATTCTGAAAGACTTCTGACAGACATTTGCTTGGTGCAAAGTCATCATAAAGAGCTTTTATTGCAATCAGAGGCAAGGATTTATGTCAGCATAAGTCCATACAGGATAAATCCCTCTACCCTAAAATAACTGCTTGGAAATAAGGTATAATTCTCTCTATCAGATGCTAGGCACTGAGAGCAGGGAATTGTGTTCTGGCCAAGAGGTACCCAAACAAAGGCTGAAGCATAAACTTGCATAATGTTCCAGTGAGCCATAGCACAGAGGACGATCTGGGAATCAGAGTGGATTGAAGGCTGAGCCAAACTCAGCATTGTCATGTGGTGGCAGAGGAGGAACCTTGAGCTCAGAAGTATTTGCAAAAATGACTTGTGGGCAGTCGTTGCCATGGTCAACAGCGGTAGTGTTGCATCTGTGTTTTAATGGCCTAATTTGGGAGAAAAAAATAAAAAAAGAAAAAAAAAAAAGAGGTAAAGGGGAGAATAAGAGAGAGAACTGCAAGGATAGCAATAGGTATAAGAGGTTATGGAGAGCCTCATCTACATGGAACAACTAAAGGAAAACTCCAGCAAAGTATTTTAAGGAGTAGCCTGCAGGCTGTGGGCCAGGCAAAACTTTTCTTGCCTACCCACTTTCTGAGCCATTAACTCATTTGACAAGACCCAGGCTGTGGTGCCCATTTTCCCAATTGTTTTCCAGTGTGTGCCCTGTGTAGTGTTGGGGAACCTGCAAGGCAGTCATTTGGTGAGCCATGTATGGACATGTTGGAGGATGTTCCTGCCATGGATCCCATAAAATGGGGGAAGTGGTTTACCCTCAGGAGACTGTGTGGAGCCTTAGGGGTTGTTTTGGGACAGAGGACACTTCTGGGTTAGACAAATATCTGAAGTGTGTTGCAGAGTGGTATTTAGTCCTCCTTTGGAGCAAGGCAAAGGTGTCACATAATTGTCCTGAGATCCCCAGCTGATGTTTTCCTATACTCTGTTTCATGTTTTAGGAAATATAGTGTGAAGTGGGGGAAAAAGAAGAGTGAAGCACATGGAGAGTGAAAGTGGGAAGGATATAAAGGGTGTGGTCAGACTCCACAAGCTTTGTGGAATATTGTTAATAAGTTCTTTTTGATAACTCCCTCTTATCAGCAAATTCTGCACTGCAGTGGCCCCACCTTGAATCCTGTGTGCAGTTTTGGGTACCACAACATAAAAAAGACATTAAGCTACTGGAGAACATCCAAAGGAGAGCCATGAGGATGGTGGAGGGTCTGGAGGAGAGGTCTTATGAGGAGCAGCTGAGGTCACTTGGTCTGTTCAGCCTGGAGGAGACTGAGGGGAGACCTCAGTGTGGTCTTCAACATCCTCCTGAGGGGCAGTGGAGGGGCAGGCTTCACTCTCCTGACCAGGGACAGCACTCAAGGAAATGCCTGAAGTGAACCAGGGAGGTGTAGGTTGGATATCAGGAAAAGGTTCTTCACCCAGAGGGTGGCTGGGCACTGAACAGGCTCATGGTGTGAGTCTTGGGGATGTCCTATGCAGGACTAAGAGTTGGACTCAACAATCCTTGTGGGTCCCTTCCAACTTTGGGTATTCTATGATTTTATGATTCTTCCAAATGCATGGACTTGTCAGATGCAAGCTAAATACCAACAAAAGTGTGCTGCCATTTACAGAAAATGTCACACATCTTGGCTGGAAGATGCCTAGCTGAATGAAGTGGGAGTGAAGCCTTCTGGAAATGCTTAGAAATAGTTATTTCTCCTTATCCAGACCTTTTTCTATTTAGCGTATAGTCCTTTCCCTTTCTTGTGCTTTTTTTCCCCTCCAGTGCTATTTCTAAATACTGATGAGACAACACAGGGTCCCCTTCAGGATTCATTTAAAGCATTTTAAAACTCTCTAAATTAAAATATTTTGGTAGAAGTCATAGGTCAGATTGCTCTTATTCTAGTGAGAGATCTTGTTAGTACCTCTGTGCAACTGTGCTGTTTGGAGAACTCTGTGTTGGTTGTTTTCTAATTAAATAGTGAGCTGCTGCTGGTCTTCAAGCCTTTTACTACCTGAATCTGGAGAACAGGTTGTAAAACATTAAATATGGGAAAGCTGGGAAATGTGGCATGCTATAAATGTATGAAGGTAGGAGCTCAAATATGTGTGGACATAAAGATTTTATTTCTTTACATAAGGTTTAAATGAAGAGTCTGCAGTATAAATCTCTGCTTTCAAAGTGAGCTATCTCTTTTCAGCAAGAAAGAAGGCAAGAATTACTATTAATAAATAAAATATTACACATCTAGGAAGCACCAAGGCAAGCCTTATAAGACCATCTGTATATACAAGTAAATTAAGACTCCCAACCTGTCCCCCAAATATATCATAGGGCTTTTTTTTTTTTTTTTTTTTTT
>VZRX01021847.1:48379-75308 GCA_013398075.1 Notiomystis cincta
ACCCCCCCCGCTGCCCCCAAATTTATTTTAGGTGTTTTTTTTTTTTTTTTTTTTTTTAATCTACAGCCTGGAATTGTATAGTTTTGCCTTTTTTTATTTGGTGAATAAGACATGCAAAGGTCACCATTATGCAATGAAACTGTCAGGAGACAGCTGGGAGGTCTTCATTTAATGCCCATTATGCCCCATATTTGATATCTGTATCAGGCCCCTAATGGGTGGTAGGCGGGGGTGGAGGAAGATGGTAGTTTGGAGGAAACAAGCTGTAGCAGCTCCCTGGAAATCGCTGGGGGGACAGGGAGGAGGTGGTGTTTTTATAAGCAGAATAACTGGAAAGTATTACTTAAAACCTAATGTATTTATAAGCAGAATAACTTAAAAGTATTACTTAAAACCTAACGTATTTATAAGCAGAATTTCTGAATGCGCCGAGAAAACGGTTTTAACACTTACAAATGAAAACTGAGAAATCCTAAATATTTTACATTTTCAGGCCAAATCTTGCTTGATTTTTCTCAAGCTTTTTGCCCAGCTGGATCAATCACATTACTGACTTTATAAACAGAACTCTCCATTATGAGCTATGTGTTTTCTGAAAGTAATTTTTCTCAGCCGGTTATTGAAGCAGTGGGATCAGCAGCACTCATCAATATGACTGCTCTGAGTATTTGTTGTGTAGGTGGACCTTAAAGGAAATCTGGTTCCTTCTAAACCTAGAACAATGGAGCACTTATCAGCTGATTATATGAGGCCTTTAGACTTTCATGCTCCACTGCTCTGCATGGATGTATTTCAACAAGGGAGCTTGACTTGTCTGTGTTCAGTTGTGTGGCAATATTTTTTGTCTTGTGTACTCAAACAATATTGTCTTAAGACCATTGAAAAGCCATCCCAGTTGAAATAGTAGTAAAATCCATGTTATGGTAAGGGGATATAGTCAATCAGCCAATTATGTATGTGTTTTGATCTGCTTGCATCCTGTGTAGTGAAGCATCAGAAAGCTGTGTTTGGTTCAGGGTATGGAGAACAAAACCCATCATTGTACTACTGAAATGATGAACTCCAGGCAAGGAAGAAACAAGCATTAAGCTGAAGTAAGTTATTATTCAGAGGAAACATGATGCTATCATACTTCATATGAAAACCTCTCATGGCTGGGGGATGGCAGCCTTTTCCTTCTCCCAGCAAGTCTGAAGTTAGTTTTGGCTTGAGGTAGAGGCAGAGGGTTGAGTATCTCCCAAAGACATTTGAGAGCTTCATAATGCTCAGTCAGCAGTCTGAAATGGATGATTGCACCGAGCTGGGTTTCTGGACAGCGTTGATGCTCTGGGTTGTTGGCATGGGGTGGATCTTGAAGCAGGAGCCGGCATCTCATAAAGATCCTATTGATAAAATGTGAATAAATGACCTCTGCATCTAGCTGTTATTGGTATTCTGGGGCATATTAACTGCATCTAAATTATTGCATAGGAAAGACCTATGAAATTTATTTGACTTCAATGACCTCCTTAGAGAATGGGCTGTGTAATTTGCTGAATACCTTTTTTTTTTCTTTTTTTTTTTCCAATATACCTTTATGAGTTTCCCTGTTAGGAACACTCTGATATAGGTTTACTTGATTTTGGCCCTTGCCATGGGCTTTTAAATTACTTTCAGCCACATACATGACTGTGTGATACCTCCCAGAAGTCTTGAGCATAAAAGAAATGAAGATACAGTCTGGGCTGTGGTATTAGGCTATGGCTTTTACATTTATTGCTCTTGTGTGTTATCAGCCTGCTTCTTGAGTTCTGCCCCTTCTCCCATATCTACCTTTTACTTGGGGAGCTGCCTCTGAAATACAGGGATCTCTCAAACCCTACACCCTCAACTGTGGGACAGAGAGGGCTGACTTGGCTGAGTGGTGACCCCTCTGCAGCTGACAGACCCACTCTTATTCATGATGGGGCGCAACTTGCCCTTGCGTTTCCTAAATCACTGTCATTGCAGAAGCTTTTCAAAACTGAGCCTTCGTGGAGAGCTTATCACAAGCAACTGAGAGAAACTCATGACCATGATGTCTGCTCTTGTGTGTGCCACTGAAGCTCATTTAATGCAATGTCAGAGGCAAATAATGGAGTCTGTGGATGTTAATTATGTTTCAATAATATAATTGATTTTCTTCTGCATTAACTTTGACTTCACAGAGAAAAACCCTCTCTCTCTCTCTAAAAGGACCATCCTCCTATGAGTGATTTATAGGTATACTGATTATGCAAAGTGAATAAATGTTCCATTACTGTGATATGATCACACATATGCCACCCCCATTAACTGAAATTTATTCTTTGCTTTGAAGACCTATGCAGTGCAGTAGGAGCTATGAACTGAAATAATCTTTTAACATTCTGCTAGAGCTGAATTTCTAAAGAGGATAACCCCGGGACAGTAGTGGCACGGTGACGCTGCTGTTGGAGTCCCGTTCTCAGAGACAGGTCACTAGATGGCAGCGATACACAGCAAAGCTGCCTCCGTTCTCTGCTCCTTGGTTTGCTTCTCAGAAAACTTGCAACACTTTGAAAGGACCAAAAAAAGAAAAAAAGAAAAACCAAATCAAAAAACCCCATCTCTACATGCACTTGAAAGGATACATTTAAAATTCAAACCATTGTAGGTTTTTTTTTCTTAATAGCTTTGACTACAGAGTAAGGACACATTCTTACTGGAGAACACAAATCACAAGTTACCTTTGTGAAAGGTTTGTGCTAGGGAATGTTTGGAAATAATGCAAAAAACCCTTTCATTTTTTTCCAGCATGCACCTTAATTAGCTCGAATGCTTGCTGCTGGGTCTTGTGATGGGTAGGATGCAATTACATGGCAGAACAGGGGACCTTAAATGCTCTGGGTAAATTTGGATTTTCAGGGTAGCTGTCAGAGAAATGCTGTGGTAAATCCCCAGAAATGTGCTTGAAGCATCTCTCTCCAAGTATGCTGACTTCTGCCTGTTTCTCCACTTTCTTTGCAGTGTATTTGCGCTTTCACTTGATTTTGGACAAGCCCTTCTTCTTTGGTCTATTTACATTGTGATAGACTAAATGCAAAGGTTTTCTTCCTCGTCCTGCATTCCTCTGAAGCTATTGGATTCCAACACATTTCCCTTGCAAATGGAGGAACTCTCTACATCCTTAATATAAAATAAGTTGCTTTCACCCAGAAAGCAGTAGGAAGAAACCAGAAATGGTACGTTTCCAAGAGAAATCAAAGTGGGCTTGTCTTATAAATAAAGGAATTCATGGTGAATTACTGAATTACAGCAGAGTAAGCTGGCTGCAGAAGTTTAAGAAATTACCACCACAGCTCTGCTTCATCCTTCTTCTGGAGACAGCTATCTCTGGAGCAGAGAGAGATAAAACCATGTCCAGGGCTCAGCTACCTCACTGCACCATGTTAATGGGAAAGGCACCTCGGGAAGATCCAGTAACTGGTAACTGGTAATGGTAACTGGGAGGCAGTTTCCATTTTAATGATTCAGTTCTGGACCTGATCCCAGTGACCTTCTCATTCTATTGTCCTTTTACCCAAAGTTTGCCATTTATGTCTGTAAGGTATCTGGAGAGATCTCTTTTTGTTTGCATATAATCTGTATATGTGAGAAGCAGGCAAAGAGTTCCATTTGTTGAAATACACATTATGGTTGAGCAGTGGCTCAGCTTTCCCAGAGGCTCTCCTTTTCAGATTGTCATGAAGCTCCTCTTCCACTTTGTTTTTTTTTTTTTTTTTACCTTGAGGTTTGATCATCTATTCCTTGTTCATTTTCTATTTTTCATGTAGACTCTCCAGGAAACTCTGAGGAAGATTTTAAACTGCAGAGTCATCAAACTAACATTTTGATTTTTATCTTCTTTTCATAACAGAAGTTCTTCACTCTTAGCATTTTTCCTGAATAAAATGATGGTCTCACAGTTATATTAAATTGAGCATATGTGCTCAGGGTTAAATTTAGCCATTACTTTGTGACCGGGTAAGGATCCAGCTGAGATTGAACTGTCTGTGATTCAACATTGATAAAGCAGCAGCGATGCTTTGCTTGAAGAGACATTTGAAGAATGTGCAGAGCTGGGCTGTGATTCATCCCTACAGAGAATTGAAAGTGATGCAGCACCTTGTAGGGCACAGGGCTGGGTGCAGCTCAGTGTGCCCTGAGTTGAAGAGTACATAGTTTGTGCATTTGGTACTTAGATTTGGGTTTATGCCTAAATCTCTCCCTATGGTATTTTATGGGCTTAAAAAATGCAGACTGGTAAATCACTTTGTACATCCTACAGTAACAAAACAACTTCTGGCTGTGGGGAAGCGCTGGTGGAACCAGCTATGTCCACAGCAGCAGGCTGAGGGAAGCCAGGGTGTGCTCCCATGGCTGCCATTCAGACAGGGTGCCTGCAGAGGGGCATTCTGTCTCCTTTATGGGCTATGCACCTGAGGTTCCCCTGAAACCAGGATGTGGAAGACAGGTCTGGTGCATGGATGAACCTGCCCTGATGTCACTGGGTTGGAATTAGGATGCAGAAGTGAGAACAAAGTATTGCTGAGGAGTTTTGTAGTATAGATATAACCTAAGTGTCCATAAGATGTGGCTCTTGCATTACTGTAGTCTTTATATTGCATGATAAAATCCTGTGCCCATGAATGAGGAAAGAGTTTAAATGCCTGTGGTACTTTGCAGAGAGGAATTAGGCCAGCTCAGGCTGATTGTAGGAATTCTCATCCTTCTTATGTCATAATCATTCTTCTCACCATGATGAAGTTTTGCAGCCTTGTCCTTCTTTAAAGGCTGCCACTAGCCTTGCAATTTGGAGCAGCAGCAGTGAGCAGAAGTGCTTTTCATCATATGCAGCCAGGCAGGAGACTGGGATCATTCCTGCCAAGTGGGTAATGGCCCTCCATTCCTCTTATGGCAAGGTTAGGCTCTAATTAAAGCCAATCTTTGAGGAATTTATGGCTATTACAGAGCACTCCCATCTGCGAGGTGAGCTTCTTGAGAGAGGATAATGCTTGTGCTCATGTTTCTGCACTAGTTTCCTCTCCTCATCCAGGTGCAACTCAAGCTGCTGGTGATTATCTCTAAATCCTACCATGTCTGGGATCTGTTGTCTAAGACACAGCCTCTCACCCCATACTAAGATGTGAGGCCTACAACTGGCTGTTTGTTCCTCAGGTGAAGATTTCCATGGGACGTTGTGGGGATTTCCTATTAGAAAGCTTCTCATTTCAGGAATTTGCCCCTTACCCTTCCTGCCTTCTCTCCCCTTGACAGCCTGCCAACATACAGGTCTTATGAATTTCCAACAGACTGTGTGGATTAGCTGTTGTCCTTTTTCCTCTCTTTTGCTACGTGTCTTTTTCTAGTTAATATTTGTATGGCAGTCTCTTTCTCGAGTCTCTTTGCCTGCTAATGTCATGGGTTTTTGGAACTTTGTGAAGATATTCTCTACTTCTGCTTCTCTACCTGCTAATTTTAAAAGGAATAATTTTGATTACTGTAGGCATAGAAACTATGCAACTCCATGAATGAAAATATGCAATAAAGTAAACGTACTTTAAGGTTTAATAAATTATCAATAATAGGTTTATGGATGGCTTTGAATAGTTATATGATTCTTTTTATAGCTATCCTACCTTCCAATTTTTAGATTTTAAGCTGTTTGCAACACATGGATCATTCATGTCTACAATGTGTATTTTTCCTTTCTCACAATCTCTTTCCAAAGCATCCATAGAAGAGCATTAATAAGCAGTGTCACTTAACAGGGATTCATACTGTATATTTGTGGGGGAGGAAAAAATTAATTTTCCTGTACAGAAAATCATCACTTGGTCTTAGTTTAAGAAAATGAAAGATGTTTGGAATCTGATGGAAAGGCTCCTGAAACTTCTCCTTTTCTCTCGCCCTCACTTTTTATTTTTCCCTATTGGCAGGATCTTCTTGTGGCAGAGCACTGTTTCAGTGTCCTCATAAGGATTCTACAGAAAAAATTATTTCTTCTCTTGTCATCTTGATGTTGATGGCTGCCTTCCCATTTCCTCTTCTGGAAGCTGTCTGTTCCAATACCACAACAATAAAGATTTGGATTCATTAAGACAGCACTGATTCTGGCTCCAGCAGGTTTTAATTGCAGTGAAATGGAAAGATGTTTCATGTGATTTGTCCTGGTCTATCCCAACTGCTGAGTAATGGCTGCTATCACATTTGTTCAGTCAATCCTATTGGGCCATTTTGGATTGTGGACAAATCCTAAAAAATGAGTGTGGGCACCCATCCATTTCTTTTTTCTATAGCTGAATCCAGAACAGCCAAATTATGTATATATTACTGTAAAGGGAAGAACCTTTCTCTCATCATCCCTAAAAATGGATGAGGCATCCAATCACATAAACTGTTTTACCTCTAGAAACTGTGAAGAGCAGTGAAGGAGGTGTGAAGGGCTCTCTTTACTTGCAGAGAATTCCCTTACAAAAGGAAAATTGAACATTACCATTGTAGTTCTACCAGTTCAGTGTTGTGTAGGAGCTTCCTTTTGCACACAGCTGGTAGGAGGAAGGTGAGAGGATGATGGATAGAGCTGAAAAGGATTGGAGAGCTATGCAAGGATGTAGCTGATGGATCCATAATTGGGTAGACTGCCAGCCAAGCTTTTCTGGGATACTGGAGGAGATAAATGACAGTACTGGATCTCTGAAACTCAAGTGATGACTGTGTTGGGCATCTCCCATATCTAGGTTTTCCATACCTGTTTATTTCTTGTCTGCAGGAGGAAAACTTGAAGCTCTTTCTCAGTAGAAGTTGGTTGGATTGCTGTGAAAGGGTGGATAGAGTGCTATGCAAAGCTTCACTCAGAACAGCTTCTGTTTGTTCCTGGTTGAGCCTGAAACAGCTGTTGGTCTTGCCTCAGCCAGGCAGGACTTAATGAAAAAAGGAATTAACCATGATCCTGCAGCAACATCATCTCCCACATTGTTATGCTTGTAAAAAGAAAGTAAAACAGCAGTGTTAGCCACAGCTTTTTGAGAGCTGTGAGCTCCAAAGTAAAAACCCCTCTTGTGAGGCTACACTGAGTCCCTCTCTATCTGGATATTTACTTGAGCAGTTTGTACATGAGAAAGGGTCCTTTGTGCTGTTGTGCAGCCTTACAACAGTACTGGGCAAATATTAATGATGATAGCCTTTGTCTGAAAAGTGAGTAACAGTCAAAAGGCATACCCCACCTTGAAAGTGCCAGAAAAAATAAATCCTTACAGCTTTCAAGAGCTCTTCCTGAGTCTCAAATATACTTGAAGGTTTTTCTCAGATCTTTCAGGACTGGAACTATGACTGGGGCTATTGCTGTATGAACATTAATGGATTTGATTATTCAAGAATGCCCTCACTCTACATGTTCAAGAGCATGTGACTTGTGGCTTTGTTCCCAGGGTCACAGTGAAAATTCCTTTTGCATTCTTGTCTTCACACAGTATATAGAGTGACAATGAGCATTTTCAGTATTTGTCGTGCCCAAGGAGATAAACTGAAACCATTGGAATTTTCTTATGGTTGTTGTTATCTCTAGAATAATTTCTATTTCATGAAGATAAGCTCACCAAGGATGAATATACAATAGGCTAGATTTCTTTCACTACTAATATGCAGTTAAGTACATAAATGAGTGACAACCACAGAGGGCCAAAAATGTAATCACCAAATGATTGCAGAAAAATTGCTCAAGAATGGCCTCAAGTCTTTGAATAACTATGAAGAAGTCATCTTATGCTTTTGATTAATTCCTGAATATTCTTACCTAATCTCTCTCTTTTCTGTATTGTCATCACCAAAACCCAAATGGAGAGTCCTACAGATGTGCTCTCCGTTTCAAATCCAGGACGGCTGCAGCTTTCAGGGAGTGCAAGTGGGAGAAGAATTTGGCTTTCCATAGGTATAGCTCAAAGTTTAAGAAGAAAATGCTGTGGTAAACCCCTGATTACTCAAGGAACAAGAGATACCCTGAAAGTTTGGAAGAATTAGGGAAGGTGGCCAGGAGAATTCAGAGATGACTGACAGCCTCCATAAGATCCCCTCAGCCCCCAGGGGCTGCAGCATCAGCGAGAGGGAGCAGCTGTGCTCCTGCACTTCTGTCGTACAGCACAGAGTCTTTAGGCAGTGCTCAGGCCTCAGCACATAAAACTAGTTTTCAGCCTTCACACTTTTCACTTGGGCCATCAACAGCTGTATGAAGAACAGGTAAATTATGTCAGGTGGGGGTTTCTTATAATGTGAGCTGTTAATAACTGGGAATTTACAAACTCTACCGTATACAGCTGCAACGAGCTGTCCTCTAACTTGGAAACTGCAAATATCTCAAAACCAGCAAGAAATATCAACGAGTTTCTATAACAACAACAACAGTGCTCAAACACCACTCCAAGAAATTACTTATTAAGACCTAGGTCTGCACAAAATAGAGAGTTAAAGAGGCTTGAGTAACCTTTTTTTTTGAGGCGGAACTTGCCAGAGCTGATTCAGTCCTCCTGTAGCTTGAAATTGCTTAGCCGCAGGACTCCCCTCATTCTCTTGGTATGAAAGTATTGCCTTAAAACTATGTGTTTAAAATGTAACAGCCAGTAATAGCAAAAGCCAGAGTTCCAGAACTCTGATTTACAAACCTTTTCAGAAACTTCATTTACTGGGCCAGAGGTTTCTCACACTCTTTGGGAGAGGAAGCAGCTATCCCGTCTCACTTTATGCTTCATATTTACAGTCTGAATTAGTTTAAGGAGTGCAGCTATTGACAGCATTCAGAGAATAGCAAACCGTGGCACGAGGCTGAGCCTGTGGGTAGAGCTTCTGCTTTACTGATTCTGCTTTACTTCTTAAAACACATTGTGTAAGCACAGCTATGAATGTCTGAGATTGAACTTGAAGATTACTGCCTCCCCACATTTATTCTGCTGGAGTTAGATACAATATTTGGGATGGAGATAATTACAAGGAGATCCTGAAAGGGTGGGACCTTAGTTGAAGTTGGCCATCTATAAAAGGAGGGCTTCTGCTAGTGTTAAGTGGTCTTCAGGGACAAGGAATTTCAGCTGCTTCTTACATTGAGATGGCCATTAAATATCCACTTGGTTTTTAATTTCAGAGTGTATTTCATTGCAATACTTGTTTTAACAAAATCATGGTAATGAATCAGACTAACGAGGCCTCAAAGCTTTATTTCTGTTTCAGGAAGTAGAGGAAGTTCCATGTAGCTTCTGAGATATTGTTTTATCACTGTGTATCTTGCTAATTAGAAGAGGATAAAGAGAATAATTTCCATTTTAAAGCTAGAGGACTGAGGCACAAAGAAGGCCAGACTTATTTAAATTCACTCATGTCCCAAATGCCGACTTGGCAGAGGGTGACATCTCTAAATACTTAATAAATAATCATGTGGATTATGCTGTGGATGTGATGTGTGCTGTCTGGGAGATGAAGAAGCTGAGAAATACAGTCTTTAGAATGCTTGTCTCAAAGGAAGTCTCAGGAAATGAATCCTCTTTCTCCAGGGAGTGTTTTGTCCTTGGTCACTTAAATGTCCTTTTAATGCTGGATATATGAAAGTGTTTATGGAAAAAGCCAGTGGTGTAAGAGCACAACTCCAAAAGGCAGTGAGCTGGTACACATGGCTCAGCCATGTGTGCTAGTGTGGAGTGTGAGGGCAGTGAGAGCTGCTAGAAAAATATAATGTGTGAATTTAAAGTTTGGTGAGGAAAGAAATCATTCTGCATTAGATCCTTAACAGATATGGTTTTCATATCTGTGTTCTGAACTTTCAGAGATAGGTAAGAATCAAAATAAAATAGCAGGGATTTCAAATCTCAGTGTATATCTGGGGTTTAAAGCTAAAAATGAAATGCATCTATACATATCTAGGAAAAAAAAAAAGGGAACTACATCTATACATACATATGCATAGCTAGTGAACAGCAGAAAGTGGGAATTTTTTGTATGAGATTATATTAGCATCTGCAAGCATCTGGCTTACATGTTGAGAACCTCAAATTATTAGTAAAGGTGTAATTTAATTGCATGTCGTAAAACCTTTTCTATTATTGATTGGGCTTTTAATACTGTTTGTGCTCAAGGGAAGCTATAATCACTTTATGGGCATGGACATTAGGCAGACATTAAAGTGATGCATTAAAAGTTACATAGAGGGGAATTTTCACAAAGCTGTAGAGTTTTCTTGGTAACTTGAAGATATTTTAAACCAGAAGTGGAGTGCTTTCTGAAGAACATAACTTGGAGAGAATCTGTAACCTTGATGGAGAATTCAGAGTCATATTCAGTGGTCTGTATTTTTGGAGAAGGTCATGTTGGGAAGACAAACTGGTTCCTTTCAGCTGTATGAATTAAAGAAGCTCTGGACTTTTTGTCTCATAATTTAAAGCCTAAATATATCTGCAAGCAAAGGTATCCATGGATGTGTGTCAGGAAATAGAGAAGATCTGAGATTAAAAAATAGGTTGCTATGATGGGCAGTAAAAGACAGATCTCTTCTATATTTTCCCCCAAATTTCAGGCTAGTGCAACCTAGAAGAAATCTGATGGACATTTTCATTAAGTCTCTGAGTTTAAGTACAAAATCTCTTCCAGTGGAAGTCCTGTGCCTGGACCAAGTGTGATGAACAGATTGAGAGGGCTCACCTATAGGCTTGGAATCTTTTTGCAGGAGCTTGACTGAGTACTTGTCTGGAGGCAAAACAAAATATAAAACTCCCCCATAAATAGCACAGGTAAAATGAATGGCCTGGAAAGTAGCTTTTCTCAGGTAGATAAAAGGCATAGGAGCAAATGGGAAATGTGAAATAATGGCCTGAACTGTGTAATAACAGGCAGTTGACTTGCCCTGAGTGTTCAGGACAAAATGGGTTAGTCAAAAAGGGAAGCAACCACAACATTCCACCTGTGATAGAGAATAAATCAGTGGTGAAAATGGTATGCAGAGCTCCAGGGCTTGCTTAAATATTTCTTTCTGTAATAAAAAAAATATGAAAAAAGAAGGATTACAATGTAAATTTTACTCCTACAGTGCATTTCAAAGGATGTTTCATGAGCAGCTCATCCAGGAAGTAGAATCAAGTAGAATCTGACCCAAACAATGTCTGTTTTGATTGTGATGTTATTAAATAATAATTGCTGCAATTCTGCATGTATGCAGTTCAATAGATCCCAGAAATAATAAGGAAATATAGTGATACTGTAGAAATACCTTGGTTAAATTAGCATATGAGACAGGAATACAGTGTATATTCAAAAACTCTACCCCAACTTAAACATTGCCTTTGAGAGAGGGCTGTGGAAGACTCTTGCCATCCAAAGATCTGGTGTGTTAGGTGTGTGTGTAAAATGATTATATAAAAGCTGTGGCTAAAGCCATCATAACACAATATTTCATATTGTGGCCTGCAGAATTGTGACAGAGTATGTGCGTGCAGGGAACAGATGGGCATTTACACACACAGATCATCTTAGGCAAGCTGAGATTTACCTGCCCTAAATTAGATGGCTCAGTCTAAGTTAGTCAGCCTAAGCTCCCCTCATGGCCAGGGGGGTATAATGGCTCTGAAGCAAATCATTTTAGCCTGAGACAGGTTCTGCAGCAGCACAGGTGAGTTAATGTTTACAAGTGCCAAGCTTTCTGTGGCTTCATTATTTTGTCCCCCCTTTTTTATAAAGTTAGCCTTTTAAACGTCACAAGTAGAAAACACAAGGATCCCCTTCCTTCTAGCACATTTGAGAGCTTGAAAGCAGAAGGAAGCATTTCACTGTAGGTCCTGCCTATTTTTTCCTCAGTGTCTTAAAGCCTTCTAGAGAATCAAAATGTAATTTTAGTCATAGAGCTCCTGTGGAAGGATTCTCAGACTTTTCTACCAAATATAAATTCTTTTTTTTTAAAGCGTCTCCAAGCAGCAGTGAGAAAGCAGAACTGAGTGCCTTGCAGCTCCATCCCTCGTGTGGTACTCCTGAATCAGAATATTCTACAGGAGAAGATGAAATTCAGACTTTTTTCTGGTAGGTTTACCAGATGAAAAGATATATAACTTGTAATAACACTGTGGAACAAACAGGATATTGTTTTAGTTGGAATAGATAAACACAGGGTAGATTCTTCATCATGTTTGTACTGTTGCTGCTTGGCATGCTTTCCATTTACTAACTGTGGATCAGGCTCCCAGTCTGGAATAAAAAAATCCTAGGTACTGGCAATTGCAACTGAAAAATTTAATTTAAAGGAAATCAGGCAACTCAGTCTCAAGATGAATGATGGTAATAATTTAGGGAATAACTCTGCACGTGAGTTGGTTCTGTTAATTCTGGCAAAATCACGTTCATTTCCAGCTAGATGGGGTATTTCAGTAGAGCTCACTTCAGCCTTTTTATCCAGATCAGAAAGCAGAAATGGAAATTTCCACTGGTACAAACTTCAAAGAACTTTGTGAAGAGTAGTTTTGAAGGGACTTTTTTAACCCCACTAACTGAGCAAAGAGAAATGATAAGCACAGTTGTTGATGGCTACAGGTTAATAAGAGCTATATAGTTTTATAGCTAATTAACACCAAGTGAGTGAGGACACTGCACATCCTTCTGACCTTAAACACAGCTCTGTGCAGGGTGATACTAATTTTCTCCCATCCAGAACATGTCATTCCTGCATCTCTGAATCTTTTTTGTTCTGATATAACCACCCTTCTTTCCTTTCAGAGATGTTTCGCTCAAGCACATGACTGCTTTCTTAAATTTTTTGTTGAGTTATGGCTCTTCCATGGTTTCTCTAGTTGTGAGCTGATGCTGTTAGGGGAGACTTCTATAGAATATTCTGTTAAACACCATAGGAAGCCTTGTGAAGAACCTATTCAAGTGGTGAATTTTCAGAAGGTAGTAGTCTAGAAAAAAGTGTGATGTTGGAACAGTAATAAAGAGAAGGGTTTTCAAAGATTTGGTTCCTTGAAAGACAAATCCAGTGCATCTTAACTGCCTGTCTTTACTCTTTTCTGGTTTTTCCTAAATTAGTTTAATGCCATTTCTTTCTATTCTGCTGCACTGCTGCTTTAATATTCCTCTCAGATTGAAAAAAAAAAACAACAAAAAACCCCCACCTTTAACGCCTTATTTTTTGCACCACAGATTGTTCCTTAGTTTTGTAATACATTTATCTGGCTCAATTTAAGGACCATATGTTTGCTAAGGAAAGGTTCTCAGACTGTGTTAACACATCACCCTTAAGTGGCACGTTAAAAACCTTAGTGTCTGTTCTGTTACCTGATAGGAGAATATTCAGATGTGGCTTCCATGGGATATTCTGGTGTGGGATGGGCTTTCCTAAGGGATTTTGCTTAACTCAGATTGCGTGGGGACCTTATATAGATATTTAATGCCAGCTGGGTTCGAAGAAAGTACTGAGGTAATGATGAAATCACAGAGTTTTCAATGCTTGATGAAGTAGGAGGGACATCCAAACAAAGCTGCTACCCTGGATTTATGGAGGGTGGATTTTGGACTGTTCTGGGCATTGATTTGGAAAGTCTCTTGGGAAGCAGCCCTTAAAAGCAGAGAATCTCAGGAAGGCTGGACATACTTTAAGAAAGAAGTCTTATGAACAGACCATCCCTGTGTGCCAAAAGATGAGATGATGGTCAAGAAGACTGGCCTGGCTGAGCAGGGATTTTCACAGGAACCCAGGTTATAAAAGAGAGTGGGCCACCTTTAGAGAAAGGGGAAGGCATCTCAGGAAGTGGTTAAGGATGTCTTGAGGTCATGCAGAAATAAAATTAGAGAGGTGAAAACTCAGTTAGAACTTAATCTGACCACTTCTTTAAAGGATAATATAAAACTAAAGGAAAATTATAAACACATTGATGGCAAAAAGAGGGGCAAGGAGTATCTCCATTCTTTATAGGATGTGGGGGTGGGGACAAGGAAAAGTCTGAGGCACTCAGTGCTTTCTTTGCCTCAGTTTTCAGCAGTAAGACTGGTTATCCTCAGGACAACTGGTGCTCTGAGCTGGTAGATGGGTCTAAGGAACAGAATAAACCCCTGAAAACCAGGAGGAAGCAGTTAGTGATCTGCTGAGCCACTTTCCTTTCAAACTGAATTCATTTATCATGCGTGAATCCTAATCTTTGTCGAACCAACCTTTGCCATAAGAAAGCAATAGTGTAAGGAAAACATCAGCACAAGAATGCAAACTAACTGATGCTGATAGGATCTTGGTAGTTGTAGCTCCAAAGTGGAGATACTGGTGGGCAAACCACCATCTAAGCATTTTCCTCTGAGTTGAAAGATGAGAAAATAATAAGAGAACACATTGTTTTCAAATATGTTGGAATAAAACCAGTAAGTTTTCTAGCTCTGAGAATGCTGTTGCTCCCCTGGAGTACTTTTATTTTTTATGACTGCATCCTGGAGCATCCTGGTATGAGTCAAACCTTTTGTTTCCCATTGTACCACAGGGAAGGGGAAATGCCTTGTTTTATCTTTCTACTTTGTGATTTTTTTCTTGTGTTC
Organism: Notiomystis cincta; assembly: GCA_013398075.1. Taxonomy (NCBI): domain Eukaryota; kingdom Metazoa; phylum Chordata; class Aves; order Passeriformes; family Notiomystidae; genus Notiomystis; species Notiomystis cincta. Next base: position 62,939 of record VZRX01021847.1, read on the forward strand.
CTTTTTGGGTGGCACAAGCAGTTGAGATCAGACCCTTCTATTTCTTCTTTTTGTGTGTGTGCTTTTACAAAATTTTATCACTAAGAAATGTTACTGATGCACACGAAAGATCAGCTTTCTGGGGAAACAAATCTTATCACTTTTTACTGTTTGTGTTCCCCATCTCTCCCTTTGCTCCTATCTTTCTTCCCTCAGTTCTTTCTACAGACCCTGTAAATGACTGCAGCGATGCTCCTGAGTGTTGGTGATGAAACAAAGGTTTCACAGCGTTGCAGCCAGAAGATCTCCTGGCTGAACTGCAGGCCAGGTGAAGTTATGATAGGAGAGTTTGCACTTTTCCACACTCTCCTGCCAGGATAATGCATACTTTTTCCATGCACATTTTCCAATATGGGCTCTGGATTTTTGTTCGTTGAAGCTCCCATAGAAGGTGGTTTAGATGACATATTTTCAATTTGTTCACAAAAGCAAAGAATATTTTTAATGCTTTTATTACAGTAGTTTTCTGGAACATCTGTATAGAAAAAAAAAAAGGAAAGAGCAGAATATTTCTTTTCTCAGTATTAAATATTACATTTTATATAAAATACCAGAGGATTTATTAAACTGAATAATTTCACTGTGTTTTTATATTGAGAAAAGTTTATTAGAAAACACTGGATCATAAAGCCTTTTCCTATAAACATCTTAACTGATCCATTGAGCTTCAGTCTGCTCTTTCTAATCCTTCCAATATGATCACCTTGTACACTCCCAAGGGTGAGTGAAGACACAGCATGGCTATTGTAGGCCAATTGTAGCTAAACAACCCAAACACATGACCTTCAAAACCAATCTGTAGTGAAGAACTGGAGTATTTTGCTGCTTCTGTTGGCTCATGTGTTCCTTGGAATTCAATTGAATTCCAGATTTTTATCTTGACAGTTGGTGGAAACCCGGCTGTGGAACAGACATCATGGATTTTGAACACAATGATTTTGCTGAAAGGGTTGAGGAATTTTGTAATTTTCAAGGGAAAGGGTCTGGAGTAAAGTATTGTTTAGGTCTGTTGCCCAGGGAGTCCACACATTTGTTGAGTACACCTAATTCTGTCGCCTGTGCTCCCCATAGGCTTGAAAGATGCGCTCACACAGTATTTTTCTCTGTTCTATTACTGATAGAGCTGTATCCATCCCAAAAGCCTTGGAGTACATGTGCCCTTTTGCTGCATGCTTAAAAGAGAATTATATTGTTTCATGTCTCAAAATGTCCTTTGGCAACTCTATCTTCTTATTAATTTATTGAAATTGGCAAGCTGGCTGTGTGGGCAGAGGTTCAAGAGTTGCATCAGTCCGATCTGGATTAGTTCCTGACTGGATGTGAGATATTTCTGTTGTAGGCAGCTCACACTAAACTTGAAATGCTACCTGCCCATGTTTGGAGCTATCTGCCATCTGAAACTCTCAGAAGGTTAGCTGCAATTGGATCTCAATTTATGGCATGGAATTGCTGTAGAGATGCAGTGTTGAATAAATCACGGGTGCTTTTTAGGAAAGATACTTGTTAATGTAATCTCCAAAAGCTCTGGTCTTAAATGCCTTAAAGGTTGGGACAAAAAAAAAAAAAAGAGAAATCAAGAGAAGAGGGGGAGAAGTAAAAACAGAGAAGCGATGAAGACGATCTGATTTTGCTTTAAAAACTAGTTAAAATGCTTTTTAACTGACTATCAAGAAAGATAAAGCCTAAATGGTGATGAATTATGGAAGATAGTTGAAACAAATCTAAAAGTTTATATGAATTGGTTTTATGAATGTCCAGGAGACTTTCCAATGATACATTATGTATGTAAACCTTAACTCTATGCAGTTATAAGAGGAAGTCAAGTAATTTTTCTGAACAGTTTTTTAATGTAAGGAAACAAAAAGTCCTGAACAGAAATATAATCCCCACAGACCTTTCTTTCCCTTTTTGACTGTAATACTAAGGATAGTGTCCAGTCTTTGAAATTATTACAGTAAATAATTTGAATAGACTTGGCTTATGGAATGATTTGTAAAGGTTTTGAAGCAAATTTGAGTTTATTACTCTGACTTCTGCAAATACAGAATTAAGTAGACTTGTGGGGGTTTTGGGGGGGTTTGGGGTTTGTTTCTTTTTTCTTAAGCCTGTACTCTAAATAGTACGGTGTCATATCTGTTTGCTAACTGAATAAAGCAGCCCCTGAAAAAAATCAGTAGGAAGCAAATTATCCTAGGATAAGAGTGTGTGACATACCAAAGACAGAGAGAGAGGAAAATTTTTACAAATTTTTACAAATTTGTAAATTTTTACAAATTTTTACAAATGTACAAAACCTGTTCCTGTCTTCTTCTCCAGCAGAAGTAGCATTTGGTTTTGGCTATCTACCTGGACACCAGACTTAGAAATATCTGGGCTCCTTCCTGCCTGAGGAAGAGAGAAAGACAAGAGCCAGATTTATTGGCAGGCCTACAGGATTTACATTTCATTTCTTTCTGGTCACATTTCTTGAAGACAGGGCCTGCTTTACAGACAGGGTGGCCAAAGCAGCAGTTCCACATTAATTTAGACATTTACAGACATATCTGCAAAAGTATTTGTTCAGGTGCTGCATTCAGAGGAACACTTGCTCCCTCACAAAAATTGATGTACACAAAAATGCTTTGCAGAAATATTCCCAGAAAAGCGAACCAAAATGAATATTTGCTTATTGATACAGGAGAGAATTCCCAAAGTGCTTAGCATTGCCTGGATTATGCTTCCGGATGTTTGTGATCCGGATTTTTCACTGCAGGTGGTGATAAAAAAAGAGTCAGAGTCAGCTTGACTCTTTAGAAAAAACTTTTGAATTCTTGTTTGTTTTCTTCAGGATCAGTTGGCAGTGTGTGAGAGGTAGACATTCTTCTGATGTTGGATGGAAATACCATTATATGGTTTTCTTGGAATTTCTTCATGAGCTTGGACTCTGAGGCAGCCTCTGGATGACTGGATAGGTGCTAAGTCGAAGCATTCTAATGCTAAGTGGATATACTCTAATTTTTGGCCCTGGTATATTTTTAGTGCATAAGAAGATGGTTCATTCCAGAAGAGTTGTACTGAAGCATCTTCAGAGATGTGGCCACAGCTGTCTCATTTTTTGGAGGCATTTGAGGAAGGGTGGAAAGCAGACTCTGTATTCAGAGAAATTTAGGAAACATGTACCATTAAGTAAAGCTGCCCAAGATGATTGGGCAAAGCTATTTATTCCTAAAAAAAAAAAAAAAAATCAAACAAACCCCACCAAAACCCAAAAAAAGAACCACCCCAAGAAAAAGAAAATCCTAACAATATTTGACTTTCAAATAAAAAGTAAAGCTACACATGTGACTTTAACACTAATCTAAGACAATTTATGCAGTGCTGATATAGATTAATGTTAATTTTGCAACATAATTTATTCATTAGTGATGGTGGCATTCAATCATATGTCTAACATATATGTCTGAAATTTCTATGATTGATTATGTATGTCTATACAGTTGCAGACATGCATTCTGTCTATAAATATATATAAATATGCATGGGGGTTTGTGTATTGTACCTGTCATTTAAATACACAAAGAATTTTACAGAACTTTCCCATTTTGGGAGGTGTTTCCAAGGATTCTCATACCCACTGGAATGCATTGGCTTCCAGCACCACAGTCAGTGTGACTTGTAATTATAAGAGTAAACCCATGTATAAAACCAGAGGCATTTGGCATGTGCTTGCATCCCTGCCTTAACTCATCCTGTCTATCATGAATAAATAACAGTGGAGCAGGGATGGCACAAATTTTATATGGATCAAAACAGAGTGCAAACTCTTCCCCAGCCATGGTTATGTGCAGGAATCACAGACTCATAATGCTGTGTATTCACTTGCTGTTGTTACCTGGACTAGTTTAAGATGGGAGGTTTACCATCATGTCTACTGTAATCACCAATTAAATGTCTTTTTTTTTTTCTTTGGTTATGCCAAAAGTCACTGTAGGACTTTCAGAAATCCTTTACCAAACCACTGAAATAAGATGAAGAAAGAGAGGATACCAACTTTCTTCATTTCACTTAGAAGACAGCATTTTTTGAGAGCTGGAGGGAAAGTCCTGTGGCTCAGAGCTGCTCATTATGCCATAACTCATGAATTATTGAGTAATGAAGTATTTTGCCATGTAAGTAATTAAAGGCCCTGTCACCTATTGAGCTGGTGATTCCAGAACCACATTTGTGCCTTTGTGACTGTTTATGAAGCCACCCAATTTTCTTTGTCTGTTCAGATGTCAGGCATCTTCACTTTCAGCTGTACCTGGGGTGCAGATATGGCTAGAAAGAGCCTGAAGCCTCAGAGAGACTACTTGGTAAGTCTGAGGTGTCATCTACTGGCTGTGGTCAGGATGGGCTTTGATGGGGGAAATTGAGTATTGTTCTTTCCACAGCAGTGGGGAAGATACTGTTTAATGGCTCAAGGCAGGAGCTTCCTAAGCGAGCTTGTGTCTGGATATGATTTGAACAATTTCTTGTGTGGAGAGCAAAATTTATTATCTGAAAAAGCCATAAAATGACTGCATGTTCTGCACACCCTGGTATTTCAGATCTGTTGAGAGAGGACAGATCTAGTCTGCAATGATGTGGAAACTGGAATACTAAAATAGCTGGCTGTTGAAATAAAAGAGGAATAATGGGATGAGATGACAATCAAAAATCTTTTAAAGTTCCAGAAATAGGTTTGCCCCTTTTTTGCCCCCTACTTTACAAGTAGGATCAAAAGTTTACATAATTGGAGAACAGATCTGTCTTTCTACTGATTCCTAATTACTTGTTCTCTGGGCACCTGAAAAATGCCATAGAATGGCTTGGAACTCTGCATCCCAGGCAGATAAGTAGTTTTGTTTTAATGTAGTATATGAATAAATTTGCTTTCAGCTGGGAATTCATTCTCAGCAAACAAGCTCTTTTACATCCAAGCAAGATCCATAATCCCAAGTGCTAAACCACGAGCCCCAGTCCTTTCACTGCTCGAAACACTTGAAAATTTGGAAGCGACAACAAATTGGTTATGAAATGAAATCACTCCACCAACATTAGGGGGATTTTGCAAGTAATCCTTGGTTTAGTCACCAGGTTATTTTAACTGTGGCTCTCTGCTTCTGATGCAGATATTTCCAGTACTGAAAGGAAACTGTGAGTGGAAGCTTTCAGATGCAGCACGATTAAGTCAAGGTTATAAAGATATAGATCTCTGAGGAGTGAGGACATGAACCCAAGCAGGACTGATTTGCTTTCCAGTTTTTTAAGAGCTCATGTTAAAACACAGAGCTCTGTCAATAGAGCTCAAGAGGTTGCTTTTACACTGCAGCTACATGGTGTCTGTGATAGGGTTCAGTTATCGTGCTAACGGTAAGTGAGAGATCTGCAAAAAATTTTCCAGATTTCTAGGAGAAAAAATAAAATTAATGCAGTCTGCTTCACATAACTGTCTGCAGTGAGCAATAAAATGGCTGTAACAGGGATCATTGCTTTGCATATGGAAAAAAATATAGGTTTTCTATATACTTGTAATGCATTTGCTTAAAATTTATTGCACATGTATTTAAAATATATATCCCCTGTATAAAATACTGTCTGTTTAAAATAGGGCAACTTTGCCAATTTTCATAATATTTCAAATATGTGGGATAACAAAATGCTTTCAAAGTATCATTAAAACTGATACTTTTGGAATATTTAAATGTGGTTATTTGTTGCCCTGAGTATCTTTAAAGAAGCATGCATGCAGAGCATTTTTCAGATATATCACTGAGAAGCACAAAAAGGAGATTCCCCCTCCCTTTCTGGGCAACCTGTGACAAGATTTAGTCCACAATAATAGTTAGTGTACAGCAGGCTGAAGGTACGTTTGTGTTTTATCTCCCTGTGCTTTGTGCAGTAGCAGTATAATATTTTCTACTGGCCAGATTCAGTACAAAGTCCTGACTTTTCCATACTCTGATGATGCAAAGCATCCATGGCCTTGGCTAAACCCAGATAAACCAACTTTTCAGCTGTTTTCTGCTGCCAAAGGAGTGCAAAGCAGCTGGAACTTATTGGTGAATCTGGTCTTATATCTTTCCAGTGCATTCAGAAACCCATGTGTTTGGTTGGTTTTTTTTTGTTTAAACGTACAGCCGGTTGCCGTGGGAAAGGCTGGTTTGTCTCCTGAAGTGAGAAGCCAACGTGGTTGAGAACTCAGAGCTACTGGATGTGCAGTACTTGGGCCAAGCTCTGCCTTTACAGGTTGAATATAACTAACAGGGAGCACTGCACTTGCTTTGACAGACACATTTTATCCCTGGAAGTTGCTCAAGAATGAACCTGGAGCCCTAATTCCCTGATGGCAGCTTTAGGAAAAGAGAATAACTGAAGGTACAGAAAGTCCTATGATGGCCAAATGGTGTGGGGGTGAGTAAGTTATGCTTAAAGCTGAACAGGAAATAGATTTCCCAGCCCACAGAGAAAAAGAAAAAGTAAAACTAAAATGGGGATGTAGAACTTTTCCTACTTTGTACCTGGATAATAATAGCAATTTAAAAAAAAAAAAAAAGAACAAGACCATTCTATCCTTAAGTTAAGCTTATAGATTACTTCTGCTTTGCGTGACACAGGTTTGAGTGAAACCAGGCCTTAAATCTTCATTCCTGAGATGAATTCTCTCAACTTTAAGATCTAGGAGAGATGGGTAGTAGTAAAAAATCTTGGAGTTGCAAGGCAATTTGTGTTTTGGACATGGAGCACTTTAATTTTAAATTAATACAATCCTACGAAAGGTTTTGTTTTGATGAATCTGTACTATTTGCAGAAAAACATTTTTCAATAACAATACTAATTATGATAATAATAATAATAATAATAATTTTAGAATCTGAACAACTGGGAAGGTGCCTGATGATGTCACACACTCTTTTTACTCTGTTAGCCATTTAATTATTCCATGTGAGAAATGTATCAGAAAGGACTTGAGCCTATTTCTCAACAAGCTGAAGAATAATTTGGAATGTAAAAACATCTTGTGGCTATTAGGGCTCAGGAAAGTTAATGACCTTCTTTAAAGTCTCACCAAGAGGTCCTGGCAGCTGGTGCTTTTGGTGCTTTTCCTGCATTTCAACCATGAACTGTTCTCTGGGTCCTTGATAGTCCTGTAGGTATTTCCCATTTTCCCACTTTCTCTTCTCCTTTTCTCCAGCATGTGACACCTGGAACTAGGTGTAAGACTGAGGTCATCAATCAAATCCCTTATTTTGCAGGAAGAAAAGATAGAAGGGGTGGAGCATTTTATGAGCATTACTACATACTGGGCACAGCCATTCTTGTGATTTCTAGATCCTCATGTGCTTGCAAGGTAATTCATTCTTGCAGCCCTCTATCCAGTTTTTCTCCCCAGAAATTCTTATTTTGTTCTTCCCTTTCATGCTGAAGTACTTTTTCCTTTAGGGAAGGTGATGGACAGGTAGTTTTCCCTTTTGAGATGTTTGACTTAACTCTGCAGTTGCCTTCTGGTCAAGTAGACATGGTTCTCATCTCTTTTCCCCGACAGAATCACCCAGAACCTGCCTGAAAAATACTGTGACTGAGTGGCAGAGTGTTTCTGAGGAGAGGGGAGGTTGTGCTCAATGGATCTGGGGAGCTCTTGGAGCTGCCTCACACAGGCTATTTCCCTTCAGGATACTGAGTAGTGCCTGTGGCTTCACAGCAATTGAATTCTAGTGGGCTTCACACTTCCAGTGAATTACAGAGGTGTAATTCATGATTATTTTAGTCAAATAACCATGAGTTGTTTTCAATAGAAAAAAAGTGCCAAATTTTATCCTATAGACTAAGCAAGCACTAGAAAACACCATCTTCAGAGATGTCCATCATGTTCAGAAGCACTGAGAGCAGTACCCTTCATAAAGAGGGTTTCCTTCTTTAACTTTCTTCCAAGAGAAAGAAGCAAGTGTAGGTCCAGCTTTTTCTCAGGGAATAAAATCTAGATATGGAATTGTTTTGAGGGAATGAGTTAGAAACAGGAGTTTGGACTCGCTTGACTGAAATTTTGTGTTCTTGAGGAAAGTTTATAATGACAACAAAAGACCTAAACAATGTATGACACTACTGTGTCAAATAATTTTAAATGGTTTCTGAAAATGTATTTTTATTCAGAGCCTTAGTAATATCTTTTATTTTCTTACTGCTATGTACAGTGTTTTTTCAGTTCACATTTTCATTTTTCTCCCTGCAACACTGAATGGGTCATGTAGATGTTCTTTAACATTAAATGCTGTCAAATGAAGATGCAACTTTGAGGGTTGCTTGCTATTGTTTAAGCTTACTTACTAACTACCTACAGGTTCAATTAATTGGAAGTTAAACTTGGAGTAATTTTTCTAACTGGCCAACAATATATGTTCCTTGAAAACCTTGCTTGAGAAACGTAATGAGCAAAGTATTTGAACAGAATTATAAACAACCCAATCAGTTCAAATCCTTTTCAAGCAAATAGGATTCTAATACATTTTGGAAAAGTTCCAATGAAACTATTAACTTTCTCAGAGGAAAAAAATATGTGTACCTTTAGTGTATGATAATGATTAAACATAAAATTCCAGAATTATTCAGAGAGTAATCTGACAGTTATTGCTATCCATCAAAATCTTGGACTGCTATAAATCAGCAGAAATCCTTTTGTCACAAGAGTTATTAGAACAGTTCTCAATCAGCTGTTGGCTGAAATGAGCCTCTAAAGTTTTAGAAATTCATAAAATGATAAGTACATTTTTCTTAGGCAGTTCCCCGTTGTTCTGGAGGACAGTTTAATCTGTCCTCTTGTCAACATTCATTTTTTCTCCTCAAGGGAATATTCTACAATATGTTTTCTTTGACATGTAATATGACTGCCGTCCACCATAATCTCTTGCGAGATGGTAGCATGAATTATATAAAAGAATTGATTTGCAGCAATGTTTTGGTTAATTCAGGAAAAGTTAACTGTTAGGCCTAGAGACTAAAACTAGTGACATTCCTGAAGGTTGGCTGGATTAGTGAGTGCAGGATGCTCTTATACTATTTGAGCTTTCAGAAGGCAAAAGCAGGAACCTGACTGGAATGCTGAAATGATTATTTGAGCTCATACGGATGAAGAGCTGCCACAAGACCCATCTCAGCTTTAACTCTATTTTGTAAAACTATATATAGATTAGGCACAGTCATGTCCATTAGTAATTTCTGTCTTCCTCTCATGTAAGCATAAAACTAGTTTAACAGAGTTTCCTGGGAAGAGCATGATGAATCCAAAACATACAAGACCTCATCCAGCTCTCTGTCTGTAGGTAATGCTGCAGTCATTTTGGATTAGCGATAAACGATCGTGAAATTGGAAACAGGTTCTCCCAGCTTTACACAAGAATCTGCAAAAACATGAATACTTGTACCCAGAAAGTATGATTCCAATCCAAACATCATAAAATAATATACAGTGCATGCTTAACTGCATGCAGGGCCATAAGAATGTATTAAATGACATTGCCAGATGCCAAAGACGAATATGGTTTCAGCATTCAGATGTATTGGAACCTGGAGGACATGATGGCTTTGTTTGCACCGTTGTCAGGGCTGTATTTCTGTAAAATGATTTTCTTACCCTACCACTTTTTGTCCTTAGTTTCTGGTGTCATTCCCCTCGTTCCTTTGCACATGGGCTGTGACATTCTATCAGATATGTGAAAAGTACAACCCGAGACCTGTTCAAGTGTGCTGGCTGGGGAACATCAGCGTTCCTCAAAGCCCTTGAGGGTGCAAGGCCCCTCCTGGAAGTGCACAGTGATAAAGATACTGGGGAGATCCTCACCAAATTGGCTGTAAAATGTATGGGTTTTATCCCAGGCTGTGCAAGTGAATTGCCGCCCATGTGCTTTCACCTGAACAGGTTTCATTTTTGCAGTCAAGGTATTTATCCAAGGCCAGAGATCTAAGAGAGGAGAAGGGGGATATAGACATCTTCAGTCCTTCATACAGCCACTGTGGTGTCTTCAGAGTATTGCTGGGATCACAGAAACCATGATTAGAAGTGTTGATCTGAACACTAGCCCAGTGCAATTTGAGAGAAAAATGCAAATGTGGTGAGTAATTCATACTACTCAGTAATTCTAAGGACTTGGAGGGTGGAACTTCCAAGTTTAGAATTCAAATTTAGAATCCAAACTAAAGACATATATCATGATTAAATCATGCAAGTTGGGAGGCAATAATCTGAGAAAGCACTTACTCTGGGTATCTCATTAAAAAAATAAAATTGGAATGGAGCAGGGCATTTGCCAGCACATAATGCTAAATTTGGAGCTCAGCTGAAGCCATCCAATGTGAAAAATCAACGTCTTTTTGCTCATGCTTCCTGAAGTGTTTAGGCTGCAGAAGATAAAGTGATGATAATAAAAGAAGGCTACAAGGAAGACCTGTAAAAATGACACAGCTACCGGGCTGCCACTTTCCAAAATGCTTTCTCATATGTGTGAAATGAATTAGGGATTTCCCTAAGCTTCCAAAGTAACCTTGAATTATGGCATTTGTGCTATATGACAGCATTCAGTAGGAACTGAATCAGAACAATGCTGTTCTGTGACAACAGAAGATCCTCATCACCATTACAAATATGGGTTAAAATCTTGTGACTCTGAAATTTATTAATTTATTTTAATCACTTTTTAATCACTATTGCTGGTGCTGTTGCCTCTGAGTGAGAATTGCAGACTTGCAATCACAACTGCTCCATATCCTGTTATTTGTCACACCAATGGAGCTTTTCACATTTAATGTCACATTTAATGACAGTTTTGTGCTACTGGGGTGGTGAACAGTTTGAGACCATCCACTTGAAGTCTCTTGTTTACTCTTAAACAATCCACAATGATTATTCATCATATTTCATGTAATATCCCTGAATCACAGAATGGTTTGGGTTGGAAGGGACCTCAAAGACCCTTTTATTCCAACCCCCCTGCCATGGGCAGGGGCACATTCCCCTAGACCATGTTACTTAGAGCTCCATCCCGCCTGGCCTTGAACACTTCCAGGGATGGGGAGTCCACCATAAAATGTTTCTCCTGCAAGACTGGGGCAAATATTTCAGCTGTGTCAGCAGCCAGAGCTGAAACTGAAATATCTGACAGTAAGAGTGCTTGCTAGGGATGTGGATAAGCAGCACTTGGATCCCTGCTCAATCCTCATGCCCCTCAGAATTGCAGAGCTGTACCCAATTGTTATGTTTTCTTTCACATGCAGCAGCAGTGGCAGAAGTACCTAATGTCATTTCACGGTTACAATTCAGATTTAGTTTAATAATCTCAAAATACATGCGACTGACTAGACAATTCCGCCCCTCCAGATAATGCCTTCAATTGTCTGCCTGATCTCAGATTTACCTTTAAAATGTTTTTTTCTCCAACAGGCATGGTTTGTGGAGTCAAAAAAAAGAATCATTTTATCCCACGTTTCTGTTTTAGGTATCTTTGTGGGTTTTGCCCTTTTTACTGTTTCAGACCAGTTCTTTTTAGCTACCTTGTCCCTTGTCTGCAAGCAAAGCACTTCAGTCTTGCAAGAATAACAGAGACCTTTCTTTAGAATTTCATTACTCAGATTTTCTGGTTCCATTCTCAGATAACTGAGAATATCTCTGAGATAACTGTTAATATAATTACCATATCATCATAGTTTCTGGTTCCAGTGGCATCTAAATATCATCTGTACATTGAATTACAGAAGTATTACTGAGGGATTAATTTTATCTGAGGATTTTTTGGGGTTTTTTTAAACCAGAAAACTCAAATAGAAATCCAACACAACCAAACCCAAGAAAAATCCTAGCCTCCAGTTGCAGGTAAGCTCTGAGGAGGCTAGTTTGCATTAGTAAAGTTAAATAAATAAACAGAGGAACTGCTGTCTTGATTCAATGAGCCATACTTAGACTCTCACAAAGCCACTGTTGAGGGGCTGTTTTTGCAGAACTGCCACACTCTGCAAGTCATAAGGACAAACTGGGTCCATAAGGGAAAGTATTTTAGGTTTAAAAAATGGGAAAAAAAGTGCTGATTTGGGCATGCATAATCTCCACGGCACTGCAAACACAAAATGCAGTGGCTCAGGCCACATGTTTTTTTTTTGTCAAACTGCTGGGCTGCTTTTCTTTAGGGGATCTGGAGATGTAGGCAGCTGTGGAAAAGGAATTCCTCACATCCAAAGCTTTCCATCCTCACAGCTCTGCTGATGTGGCTTGTTCTGCACTGGTGTCACCTGGAGTCTGAAGGAATGGACTAACAAATCCCAAGTGAGCTGGCGGGGGGGGGGGGGG
>VZRX01021847.1:75344-102479 GCA_013398075.1 Notiomystis cincta
CGGGGGGTTGCCCTGCGGTACCAGGTGCTGGCTCTCAGTAAAAAATGCCCAAATTTCTTATCTGCTGTCTATTCCATGTCCTTAATTAGTCACACCCAAAGCATCAGGAGATGGGCCCAGCCTAGGGCTTGGTCTCAGCAGTAACAGTGAGATTAAGAGAGCAAGGTCAGTGAATCTCCTGTGAGACTTTGGTGGGCTTCTGTCACTAATTCCTACATCTTCAGCCATAGCAGCATTTTCCTTGATAATCAGATGGCAGGAGGTCAGGGTGACCAAAACTGTGTTGGGGATACCATATCAGATGTTCTGGTTTTGAGGTCTCTGCAGCATTCCTTCCTCACAGGAGCTGTGACTGAAGGAAGACAATAAAGTACTTCAGTCATCCAGTTAAAAAAAGATAGATAAAGATATTTTTTCATTGTGCAAATTTTTGTTCTCCCTTCCTGAGGGACTGGTATAATTAACATTGATTTCTTTTGTTTTCCATCTGTAATTGCTGGAGAAGCTCTGGTGGTGGAATTTTAACCCTTCCGTCTTTCTACATCCCTTACACTGAGCTAAACTTTTCCCATGAGAAATAAGGGAATTTGCTTAATCTCTTTGTAAGGGGCTAGCCACGGGTTATTGAAAATGACCTGAAGTTATTGTGCCAATGAATAAAATGTCACAAGTAATTCTGGCAAAACTAAAGAGCAAACTAATTGAAGGACTTGTCAGTGAAAGTCAGAAAAATTTCATCTATTTTTAATATCTACCAGGGTCCAAATTCAGCTTTTATTTCAAATATAAAGATGTTAACTCTGAAGCATACACACTCATTTCTAGAACTACTTATGGTACAATTTTTCAGAAAATTGCATTAAACAATCTGATCAATAACCAAAGTGATCCAGATTAAAACTTAAAGACCAATTGCTTTGCTGCTTCCCAGTTTGAAAGGAATTTTGTACTTTTGAATGGAACAGGCTTTTCTTCAAAAGGTTATTTTTAGGGGATATCTAGGAAAAAAAAGATTAGTAAAGCCATTGTGCAACTGGTGATGTAGGATTCATTAATCCCTGGGCCACATGTGACATGGAGCTGCAGCAGTTCCTTATCCTTAAAGATGGCTACTCAAAAATTAAGAATGTGTGACTACAGAACACCCCCTGATTAAATACCACTGTAAGGAGCCAAGGGATCCACCTGTTTACAATGTTATTGTTGCTGTTTTTGTTTATGGCACCTTTTAGTGGGCTCAGACAAAACCAAGATGCAGCAGCTCTACACAGGAATGAACTTCTTGCAATGAGGAAAACTTGCAGAGAGTGCATCTGTTTGCTGGTAAATGACATCATTCTACTACCTACACATCCCCCAGCACCTCTTGCTTTTTAAAATAACTTTCAGCAAGGGCCCAGCTAATGCAGAATTACAGATTTGCATTTGATGTGAGGATTTCTGACAGTTTATATCGTATATCCTTCTAATGTGTGTCATGAAAATCAAGTTGTTACCCTCACCAAGCTTTGCTGAAGCAGAAAGTGTGAGAACAAATTCTTTCCAGGCTTACAGCAAGGCAATGTGACTGAATTTTCAAGGCCTGTATGATGTAAGTGGGAGCAGTTTGGCTTTTGTTGCATAGCATGTGCATATAAATATATGTGTGTATATATAATAGAGATGAATGTAAAAATGTCAGCAAGGGAATGTTTTAGGCTAAGTGTCAGGAATTGTTTCTTTGCAGTGAAATCTTTTATGATAGAGAATAGTTTCTCTGCTGGGAGAAATGGTGGGAGCTTCTTTACTTGATTAAAAACTAGACAAACCTCTCAGAACACAGCATGGAGCAGTTTTGTGCTGGCAGAGATTTGAGCTAAGCACCTACTAGCTCCTTTCCACCCCCAGGTTCCATGAAAGATAGATAGATAGTTTGATAACCCTTGAGGCAGCTTTAGCAGCCTAGTGCTAATGTAGCTCTTATACTTGCCAGACCAAGTTTTCACAAGACACTTGGACAACCTGTGTCTAAGTGGTTCATAAATTACACTGCATTATAGCAGCAAAACTCTCTTCAGGGAGGTGACTTAAGCAGCAAGAAGTCAGTACATCCACTGGGATTATTGTTTTTAGCCTTAGGAAGTTAAATCCGTGGGAAAGACTTTCCTGTGTAGCAGTGGTCACCCAGAGAGATGACCAAGAATGTGTCATTCAGACTGGGCCTGCCTGTCACCTTTCCTTGCACTTTCTCCAAAAACTGCCTGGCTCAGAGAATCCCTTTGGTGAATGTTAGAATGGTCAGTGTGCCTTGGCCCCACCAACTTCACCTCCATAGGAGAGAGGATTTATTTGCTTGGAGTGGAAATGGGGAAAGAGTGCAATTAACAGAATGAATGGGAAAGGAGTTTACACCTGATCACAGAGGTAAGGAAACTTAGAAATTAAATAAGAGCATACAGATGGAAACACTTCCTGTTGCTGGGATGGACACTTTATAGTGAATTTAAGCCACATAATACTTGCTTTCTTGTTAGGTTTGCCTTTCACAAATCCTCTCAAAGCGGTTCACAAGCAGTGATGAGAACCAGTGGATGGTGTGCATAAACAGCCATGAAAGGAAACAGGAGTGGGCCATTGTTCTATACAGTGATTTCTCTTTATCAGAGGATGTCTAGGTTTTCTATCTTCTCACTTTAGGTTTTTGAAAGTGAGAACTCTAAGTTATATTTAAGCAGAATGTCTTACAGATAAATTCTGGGCAGCTGATAGCTGTTTTCAGTGACAGACATGGTCCTAGCTTAGAAACTGCAGCAACAGGCAAGGACAGAATGGAGGTCCTGCAATCCTCTCAGTAAAGACTTCTCATTGCTACAGGACAATAATTAGTGGCTTATGCTGTGTTTGGGTTTTTTAAAAGTTTTTATTGAGATTTTAGATTCTTCCAAAATCTTGTATGGTGCACTTGGACTTGAGGATTCCTTTTGGAATGTCTGAGCACACTGCAGAGCTGCTGTTAAACTCTGTCCTTCTCACTAATTCTGAGTCCAGGGGCAGGTCTGTGTTTTATGTGTGTAGAGCACACAACAGGGTTACCTTTGTAAGTGGGGAGGGAAATAAAAAGCAGTCACTGCCAGGTGTTCTGTGGAATGTTTAAAGTAGATCCTGAGGGCTGTGTGATACACCTGCACAATTATTATCCCTGAAAACCCCCACAAGAGGTGCTTGAGCACGAATGTTTCTCATGGTGATTTTTGTTATCTCCTTCAGGTGTAGAATGTGTTGGCTGGTGATGTTATTCTCTTTCTCTCCTGTTCCACAGCTGATCTGGAGGTTGGGATTTCCACCCCTGCTGAAAGTTGGCTAAAACACCAGGTAAAGATGAAATATGGTTTATTATTTAGACTATGTTTGGCACTGGCAATTGAAGAACTGAAAATTAGGTTATTTAGTGAAATGGTATGATGGGATTCTACTGGGTGGAACTAGATATAGCCAGAAAGGCTCTGGTGAAGAGTGTGGGGTACAGGAGAAAACAAAATGTTTTCTGTAAAATGATTTACTGGATTAATCTTAGAGTAAGATTTGATTTTTTTTTATTTATCTTTGTTTTTAAGTGAGACATGCATTTAATAGTAAATAATTTAAATTAAACCCAAGAGAGGTAAAAAAAGTTGCATGGGGCCCAAGTGAAAAAGAGATGTGACTGCTTACAACCTTTATTAGAAATGTTCACTAAGCCTCTAATTAATCAGATTCAATGTTTAGAGCCATAATTCAGTGGGAGCAATGTTTCCAAGAAGATCATTGCTGCTCAGGGCTGTCATTCAGGTGTTTTCAGAGGAGCTGAGAGACATCTGCTCATGTGACTTTGTTTAACTCACAGGAGTAGTTTTTAGGTAAAAAGAGAAGGGAATTTGAAAGATGAAGCAACGATCTTAATGAATAAATATTATTACATAAATACTCAATAGTTATCATGCATAAGATCTGACAGGACATAAACTCTGCTGAAAAATCTTATTAGGTGACCTGCCAAATGCTGGGTATATCCTCATATGTCATTTGTCTTCTTATAGTCATTTAGATCCCATGAATAAATACAGGGGAAGTGGGAAACATCCTAGCTTAAACTATTTTTAGCTGCCAGTGTGTGGCAAGGATCTTTTTTTCAGTGCACTGGGGCAAAGAAATAGACAGGGAGAAGAGAAGCTTGGTATAACTCCAAAAATTCCTCTTTTAAAAACATTTTATTAATGGCACAAGCCATGGGCTGCAGAAGTAATAGGGAGTAGGATTCACTCTGCCTGCAAAAAGGCCTGGGAAGGACTAGCACGTGTGAGGAAAGAGGCATCCTTGGGAGGATCCTTCATGAGGTTATATTGGGAAAGTAATAAATACACACATTCAAATGTAAGGCTTTCTTCAAGCCTCTTTCTTGGAGCAGAAATACTTTATATTAAAGGAATTGTCTGAGGCAGCAAAATGAAGCACTTTGAGCCTGTTTTATGAGCCATCTCTCTCTCCCTCTGGCTCTCTCTCTGTACACATCCCTGTGTAGCCTACTTCAAGTGCACAGCATCTGAGCTCTAACACCATTTGGAAGTGTTACACTTGGCGTGCCAGGATTTCCAGCACGCCAGATTCCAGCCCATGTCCTTTGGAAGGGAGGGGATGCCAGTCAAGCTGCTTTACAGCAGGGGTTATGTATCATTTGTAAGTTTTTAATGGCATTTCAGAGCTAGGAAATGATGCCCTTTGGTGCTCAGCCTGTTGTTTTCCTTAGCTGATTGGCTCTGTTTGAGCACTGGGAAGCCAATGCTTCAGGAGCATTGCTCACCCCTTCCCAGCAAGTGTTGGGAATGATGAGAGTACAACAGAGTTGGATGGGCTGCAAATGGCTGCAGATTTCAGATGGGCTGCAAGGCTTGAGTAGGATCACATGGAGCTGGCAGCAGTGCTGGTGGGCCTGATTTCACTCACAGAAGAGCCTCCACTGAAAACTGGGAGGTTTTCATGCAGTGTGGTAAGAGGTGCCAATTAATTAGTGAGAGAGATTGAGAATAATCTAAACTAGAGATTTGAAAATAATCTAAAATAAAAGAAATTGAAAACAAATGGCTATTCGGCAGGGAAAGAAAGCTTTATTGCTGAGTTAAAATGACTGATTGTAGCATTCACTGATTCTAGCATTTACTGTTTTTTTACCTGAATATGTTTTGCCTTCTTTTATAGAGGATTTGCAGAGTGAAGAATTAGTCAATTTTCATAACCTGATGTTTTAATAAAAGCTGTCTGAACAGCTGAGGACTGTTTGCCCCTTTATAAGGAGGGAAATGATACTGCTGCAAGGAGGAAAGCAATCCTGCACTGAAGTGCTCTCAATTGGAGAGCCAACCTGATACCAGCAGAGCTCATCCACTCCAGACTGTGCAGCTGAGGGTATCACTGAGGTAATGCCACCATGACACTGACACCTCTGTTAAGTTATTAAGAAGACATAAATATCAAACAGAAAAAGTGATTTTTAAAACAATTTTTTAACAGCTGCTTAAAAGTGAAAGTGCATGGTTTACAGCACAGAGGTTCCTGGAATATTTTCATTGATATCTTCTGACAGCTCTTTTCATTGCGGCTGATCTAGTATTACTTCCTTGTTTTTGCTGTTGAAGAGATTATCCTTAGGAAATAAAGACATACTTTGGGATTTCTGCTGGCAAAAATAAATACACAGTGTCTTCATGAAGTAATAAGTGAATAGGATCCTACTGTAGACATTTTGCAAGAGGGAGATGGGTTAGGGACTGAGACACAAGGAGCAAAACACATTTCCTGCCTAATTTAGCACAATGTAAAGCTACCAAATACCCAATGATAGATTTCTTTCATACCATAATGTATTTATAAAGACACTCCTGATACTTACAAGTTTAATGTAATATAAGAAAAATTTCTTTTTTTCTAATTTTTTCCTACTTTAGAAGATTGTATTTTTAAGGCAGCATTTAACTGTCTTGATCTAATTTTTAACTGCATTACTCTACACTAATGCTTATCACCACAAGGAAAGCTTTTAGTGTTTTATAAAGTGGTTGTTTTGTAAGACAAGATATTTTTTCCAAAATAACAGTTCAACTTCTTGCAGTGTAGCTGTCTAAATTTTGGAGAGAATCAGGGACTTTGATTTACATGGGAAATGTTTAATGAAAAGTAGTTTTAGAGTACCCCCAAAATGCCCACAAAAACTCCTCAATTCAGATCCCTTTCTGAACAAGAAAATGTGAGTAAATATAAATTCTAGGCTTTGAAAAAACTGAGTTATGGTTAAAAAGATAGAGGAGCTGCTGAGGTTGGCAAGGAAGTATACTAGGTGGGGAAGGTGCTGCTTTGGAAGGTTTTCTTTAGAGCTATTAATGGAGCTTTAATTGCAGCAGAGGGTGAAAAAAAGCCGGAACAAGATGGGGTGAGAATCTCAGGCAGGCACTCTTTAACTGAATGGTATTTTCAACATGTCTGTAAGGATAATATTAATATTAATTTGTTGTTGTTGTTGTTATTATTTTGTAAATGTTTTCTGTCTCATCAAGTGCCCTGAAAAATTGTTGTCCCTTCAATATAACGGCTGGTTTTTTACCCGTGAAGTTTCTTCATGGGCTAAAATGTGCTAGCTTTGACTTAAGCCTGACAGTAAAAAGGAGCTAAAAAAGAAAGAGTAAAACTTTTATTAGATTTACTACAAAATGACACTTGGTTTGCTCAGCTATTTCTTATGTGAAGTGTCACTGTTTGGTAAATAGCCAAGTTTTCCCAAGGTTGGCATCCAGCTTTTAGAAAGGAAGAGATCTCAGCTCATAAGAGACAGAGGATATCCTCACTGCTGCAGAAGCTGTTGAGAGGGGAAATGACAAGGTTACTCAGTGGGTTACAAACTGAACTGGAGGTGCTGGATAAGAGACAGTAAAATTTAGTCAGACTAAATTATCACGAACCTAAAATCTTTTTAGCAATGATTCTAAAGGACAGCCCTAGAAAATCCTTCCTAGCCTGACTCCATTCTGTTTCTTTCTGCTTTGGATTTCCTGGGCTTTCTTTTGTTCTTTTTCCTCTGAGGAAACCCAGCACTCCCGAATTACTCTCGGTAAATCCTAAATCTGCTGTGGGAGCCTGGGATGAAGCTCACTGATAACAGCTTCAGCAGAGCAGGAAAGGACAAGGATGGCACCATTTAGCATAGAACAAAGCAGCAGCAAGGTTTTAAGCATGGTTGTTGCAAACCTCTTTGGGATTCTAACTCTTTTTTTTATTTTTTAATTTTTTTTTTGTACAATGAATCTGTGTCAGTGCTTGATGTTTTGGTTATTAGGTTTTAATTCTTCTTCTGTGTCAGCAAAGGCATTTGTGTCAGGAATTTCAAGCAGCCTTATCCCACTACCTGGAGTGTAGGGAGAAACCTATAAAAGAGTAAGGCAGATAAAGAATTCTGTGCATCCACCTACATTTATCTCATTCCCCAAGGCTTTCTCTTTTCCTGGGTGCTGGGAATAATTTTTCTTCTTACTGTATTCTTGAGCAGCTCTCACCTGATGCATTTTATCTTACTAATAACAGTTTTCTGGTAGTTCTAATTTTAAATGGGTTTGTGATACTACTTGGGTGTTAAAATTGGTAATAAATGACCACAGTTAATAAAACTTAATCTTAGGAAATGAGAAACTGATTCTTATCTTGTTTAAGTGCTCAGACACCATGATGTGTAAAATAGATAATAAATGTGTGTGATTCTTAGTCCTGTGCTCTTACCTGCCTGGAGACACATTGTTTAATTTTGTAATGAGTAAAACTAGAAAGCTGCAGTTTGAATCCACTTTCAATTGTGAGAATCAGGTAAAACTTCTGCAAGGACTCTCTATAGAGTTCAGGGCTTTCACTGGTAGCTCAAAATAGCACAGGGATGGTGGTTTTGAAACCTCTCCAGTGAGTAAAGAACAAATAGAAAATATTGCCACTTCTCACTGGGAAGAACTACATCAAAATTTTCACTTTTATTCGTACAAATTTTCACTTTTATCCTAGAAAGTTTTGTAAGAACAGTTGAGTATTTCCATTTCTCACTGAAACTGGGCAAGTTTGTACCCCCCATTACCACGGAGTGCTTTTGCTTTGGCATGAGAAAATGCAGATAAATTTAATCAGTCTTCACATCCCTGTGGAATTTTTTGATTAATTTCTTTTCCAAGGGCAGAGGAGCAGCTAAGAGCAGTTTAACCAGGTCAGATCACTTAGCCAAGCTCCTGTCATTGGGGCCAGAAGTAGCTGCTTATAGGAAAAATGTAAGAGTCTGAACAGTGACAATTTAAGGGTGACTGATATTCATTCACCTGTGGGTAACAATCAAGGTTCTGTGTAAGGAAAAGAGGAACAGCAGCTCTGTCTTCACTAGCAAATCTAGAAGGATTTGGGGGGTTTTTGCAAGCATGTTTCTAAAACAAATTTTGAGGTGAAAAAGGTTGCATTATTTTCTCAGGATGTCCAGTACCATGCTGGCTTAGTGAGGCTGTTCCTTGGAATTTTATTTGTTTGTTTTGGTGGTTTTTTTAAAGCTTCTAAGCTCATTTTCATGACAGTGTATGTGATGGGTCCAAGGTTTCAGTTCCTGACTGAACCACTTCAGAGTCCTTTTTTTGTGAACAAAGTTAAGATAGAATAATGTTAGCATGTATAAATGTAGAATATAGCACACAGAGAAAAAATTGGCATCTTATTCCCCGCTCATTTAGGCTCACAAGTTGGCCCTACATAGTTGGAGCTCATCTTTATTATCTTGGATAGAAGTCTCGTATCATCATATCATTTTCCATGATAAGCTAAACATTTATTTGGGAAAACAGAAAGACCTGTTTGTTCTGGAATAGGAATTTTAGTCTGTCTTCACTCAGCTGCAATTTACCCTCATGGCAAACATAGCCTGAATATGGGAAACAGTGATGGCCCTGAATCTAACACCTCTGTTTGATTTTACTGGGGTCTGTTATTATTCCCCCACTATCAAAGTGCCAGGATTCAAAATAAATACTGGTGAGTGCATGAAAGGGAAAGAAAATAATCCAGAGGTTCTAAATGTGTTTGACACCCACGTTGGAAAGTCAGAGCAACAAGTGAAGTTAAACAATAGAGATTTCAATACTGATGAGGAGGGCAGGAAGGGATGTGGGTACAATTTAGGAGCTGCAGCACAGTTAAACCCTATTTTGTTAGGAGACACACAAAAGCATGTTATTTTATGCTGAAACATGGGATGGTAACTAGTAAAGAATGTGCATTTTTTCTTGTTTAGCTAAACACTTCCAAGAGTAATGAACAAAGATGGACAGCTATTAGAGGACTTTTTGTATTTTAATGTTACAAGTGGGAACTGCAGGATTAAAACAAAGACATCAAAATGCCATATGCTGGTTTTTGTCTGTTACAGAATCAATTCAGCTGCTTGTAACTTTAGGTTCTTATTACTGCAGAGGTGAAAAATGCAGTCTTTGTGGGCCTTGTAATCAGTTCCAAAACCTTGGATCCCAAGCCATAATTCATTTAAATGCTCTGGGATCTTGCTCTTTATCTTCTTGGAGGTAAAAGTAAATCCATGAAGAAAGTGCAATAATTCTTCCATATGTTTGGCCATGCTCATTCCCCTCCTGTTCACCAATGTCCCTTAATGTTCTCCCGGCTCGTGGGTTTCCTTTAGCCCTGTGCTTGTACCTGATGGATGATCAACCTCCTGGAACCTCTGTTCTCTTGGGCTCCCAGCCTAACCTTGAAGCCTTCAGGTGTCACATATATTTAGTGCCTTGGAATTTTTTTTTTTCCATCCATTTTAATCCTCTATCATCAATCTGTTAACAATCGCTGCATGTTTTGTTTCATCTCAGGAAACATCTGGAATAGTCATATATATTTAGTGTTTTTTTGTTGAAAGGATCTTTTTTTATTTTGTTTCATATGTCATTTTTCTTCCTTCATATACCCTGCTTAGCTACCTATTTTCACTTATATATATTGGGTCATGAATTTGTAAAGTGGATCCTGGGCCTACCATCAAATAATGTGTACGAGCAATTGCTTATTTATGCAGCTTTTTAAGAGTAAGTATTCTGTAATATCTAGGAGTTGTTTAACATGACTTTTCAAAACCAGTAAATAAACAAAAAATACATAATCTTTTAGAAATGACCAACTTATATGACTAGGTACAGACTTAACAGTGCAAATGATAAAAAATAAAACAAAAAAAACCCTACTAGATAAAAAGCTGACTGAAGGCAGAAATGCAGAGCTTATCTAAGTGTATCATAGCCATACTCATTTCAATAAAAATAATTACAGTTCAAATCTTTTGTATATCAGCCTGTTGTATAGAGCACTTTGCTGGGGAAAATATAAAATTAAAAACCAAGAAGTAGATTCAGGGCTCATCTCTGTTCTCAGGTCTTCAAACCATGTTCTGGAGGACAGTGC
The DNA here is from genome assembly GCA_013398075.1 of Notiomystis cincta. Classification (NCBI taxonomy): domain Eukaryota; kingdom Metazoa; phylum Chordata; class Aves; order Passeriformes; family Notiomystidae; genus Notiomystis; species Notiomystis cincta. Next base: position 85,827 of record VZRX01021847.1, read on the forward strand.
TTTGAGAACTAGGCTAAAATGCAGTAACAAACAGTGGTAAGTGAACTAAGAGGGGGAAGGTGTTCATCTTTTCCTTGAAGTGATGCCACACACAAGCAGGGGTAGTGCAGGAACCTGAAGGAGGGCCAAAAAGGGAACAAAAATTAAATGAGCTTAGGACTAGGGCATCTTTCTGAAACAGGAGTCCTGCTTCTGACATAGTTTGCTGTGAGGGGATGAGAGGGTCTCAAGCTGTCATAGGCTGAGAGACAGAAACACCCCTGAGCACCACAATTAGATGGAGTCCCTGTTAGTTGAAGGCATGTTACCTTAACTCCGTGTCCCTGCCTGTGCTGCTGATATCATGGATATACATCTGCAGAAATGCTGGCCTTGTATTTAAAACAGCTCTGAAAGCTCTGTTTGTTGTGTACCTTGCATTTGGTGGGTCAGTTGGTTTTTTTTCCCCACAGTTCCTTTGAGAAAAGGTGATTTTGTAATTTGAACCACAAGTAAATTTAGCTCTCACTCTTGGCTAGTGCATTTATGGACTTTGCTTTCAACCTGGTTTTAAAACTTGCTCATCTGTCTCGCTGGCTCCAATGTTTTAGGAGGATCTAATGTCCCTATAACCATTAAGATTTGACCACATTCTGTTCCAATGTAACAGCTCCTCGGAGCTGCAGGAAGTTTTATTTCTGTTGCACATCTGCAGTGAGAGCCAGGCATTTGAAATCTGATCCCCCTAAGGGCCCACGTCTCGGAAATATTGATCATCCCCTGCAGCTTTTCATCTGCTTTCAATTCCCGCTGCAGCTGGTGGGAGACGAGGCTCTCTGCACCTTGCAGGATCAGGCTGGCAGAGGATGCTCTTGGAGGAGCTTTTCTGCCTCTGCCTTCAGCTGCTCTCTCATCACATGGCTCCATGTGTTACTGGCCATCCCAGATAGCTCTGCTGTCAGCTGAAGGTGCAACAGTGTCCTCATTGTCTGGGCTTGAGCTGGAAAGTTGTTAAGTGAGAGCGAACTAGAGTCGTGGATTTCAGCTTTTCTTAAAAATTTGCATATTTTAGAATATTGCCTGTATTGAGAAGGGACATATTTTCCAGGAACTTTGGTGTTCTAGTAAATATTTTCTGTTTAATAGTTAAAGCAGGTTAATAAAGGCAGGATTAATTTCCAGGTGGGGCTTCTATCCTGCTCAGAGTAGCAATGAAGCAGAGAGGTGGCTTGAGAACTCCAGCTCTCTGAGATGGTGGAGACAGTTTGTGTGTGATAAGGTCCCAAAAGGATCGTCAAAAATAATTGTGAACATTTTGTATGACTGGAAATGAGAATTACATCTGAACAAACAGGAGGTGAGCACGAAGGAAACCTCACCTGAGCAGAGCTTTTTATTTAGTGGAGGGCTAAAGAAAAGATTTCTAGAACCAAGGCCCCAAATTTTAACACTTTTGAGAATTTGAACAGTCCCTTTTAGATGTTTCTCATAGAGTTTATAAATAAAGAAAATTATTGATAATAACACAGGAGCCTGTTGACAGTGGATAACTTCATGGACCCTTTTTCCTTACATTCTGTGAATAAAAGATTTTCTAAAAGGAGGCTATACTAAAGTATATGCCAAATTCTACTTTCTGCAGAATTCTAGCACTTAAATCATGAAAAAAAAACCAAAACCAAACAACAAAACCCCAAGAAGATAATTTAAGTTACAGAAAGAGCTTATTTTTAGGAATCTGAAGCACCTGTCAAAGGGAAATTGCACAGTACCTCAAAAAAGCAAACCCAAACTACCCTAAAGTAGCCAATAAAAGTTGAAGGAGTTATTTAAATGTTGAGCTTAACACTTACTGAGTAAACTCCTTTTTCTCCCCTACTTGCACACAGCTATTTTGAGCACACTCAGCACACACTTTACACTCCAGGCCTCCATTCCCAAATGGGACAGGACTCTCTTAGTTGCCTTCCCAGTCAGAGCTCTGCTCTTGAATTTTTCTATTTTCACTGGAGTCAGCTTTGGCTCTGTTTAGCCAAAGTGCACAGTGTGTTGGACAGGTGAAAACTAGCAATTTGAAAGCATGATGCCTTTTCCAGAGGCTGGATCTATCTTCATCCTAGGCAATTATTTTGGCAGTGCAGTTTCCTTTTTCCAAACAGCAATGCTGCCAAAGATTTTTGTTGGTCAGGTGCAAGAAATTCCACCTAAAAAAAGTAAAAGCTAGATCAGCAGCATATTGAAATCAATAGGTGGATGTGGAACAGTAAACACAGAAAAGCGGAAATGTATCTGCTACTTCTCAGAAATGTATCTGCTACTAGATTTTGTTGTTTTGGCGAAAATAGCTGCTGTGCCTGTGCAGATTCAGTGTTGTTTAAAAGGATAATAACTTTTCCATGTAATAGTTACCTGCAGTCTGATGCACTTGTTGTCACTAACTAGCCCTTATACAGATCTCTGCAGCTCACCAGTGTTTTTTCTGAATGAGTTAAAGAACTGTTGGATATTTACTGAATTTTCTAATACTGAAACTTTTCTCTCAGAGTAAAAATCATTCACTCAAGGAAGCTCCTAAACCCAACCTGTGTATCCGTGTTTCCTTGATGTGGAAACCAGAGTGTGGGAAGAGTGGAAAGGGGGAATGGTGCATTTCAGGCTCCCTGTTTTAAAGTTAGGGCATTGCCAGGATGCGCATCTGAAGCCAAGGATGCTCTTGGATGCCATGAGATAGTTTTAGTTACAATTGACCCTGGTGTGGATGTCCGAGATATCAGTCCTAGATATCAGTGCTTTTTCTTCAGGAATGATTTTCACAGTGAATTTTATGATTGGTTCACTCTCTGAAACAGTTACTCTAGACTCTCTGAGGAAAAATTTATCTGTGCTTTTAGATGAAGAAAATATTTGAAAACCTAGGCACAGCTTGGTCTTGCTTTTCCCCAGCTGAAAGAAATATTCCTGCTTTTAAACAATTTTAACAGCTGCAAAAAAGCCATCGTTGTATTTGATCTGTCAGTGAAATTAGTTCTTGTTAATAAAACCTGATCTCTTGGACAGGATGTTTAAGGAATTACTGTGCAGCAAATGTAACCATCAATGTGGTTGCAGAAGTTGGCATTAAACTTCTGTGTTTATCAGAACAGACATAGAACCTAAACGTGTGGAGAAAAAGATGACTTTATTGGTAGGAATGTGGTCACTTCAAGGATTAGAGATGAGTTTTCTGGATGTCTCTGATCCATTTAGGTTCCTGTCTTGTTTTAGGATGTATTTAACTGAATTAATGTGTCTCTCTGATGTCCCTGGGACTATTTCCTCAGGTTATTCACACTCTTAAATATATTAACAAGGAGTCTTCAGGGAGGTGTTTCAATAACACAATAAAATAAATTAAAAACCTAACTAATTAAGAATTCTGATTTTCATTAGTTTGTATTGATGTAAATCAGAAACTGGACAGAAGTAGAAACAAAATGATAGAGGTGGTGGAATTTCCTGTAAAATTTCTGGTATTGTGCTTGTCATCAGATAAGGAGGACCAGAATTTTAGCATGGCTATGTAGACATTTTAATATTTGAAAGACAATTCCAGGAAAATAGGCAGAGGAAAAAAAAGAGATAACATCTTAAATAAGGAAACTTCCCAGTATTGCATCCAAAGAGAAAACCTAGCAGAGGGTTGTATTTGGGAAGTAAAAGAGCTGTTTTGATTTTGCAAAGTTATGTGGTACTTACCTTGGTATTTCCAGCAGAATAAGATTGCTTTTGTTTAGGCAGTGGAATCCCAGCATTACAGAACTCAGGTTTAAGTCCTGATTCTTAAACCCGTAAAAATTAGGCTCAAGGATGCTCCTAGCATTTTGTTCATTTTATTGGAAAAATAAGAGCCTAAAATAATAAAAGGCCAAGCACTTATGTGTTGTGATTAACCTGGGCCAGGGAAGGAAGCTCATCCCATGCCACACCTAAGGTGGTGGTCCTAAGGTGCTTTCATCACCTTAAGTCTTGATGAAAGCACCTTAATTGCATGGGGGGAAACAAGACAGAATTAGGAATTTGGCTGGATCATAGCTGGGGGCACAGATCCACTGAATGCAGGTGTGCTTTTGTATGTCATGGGAAGCTTTGGTGATACTTGCACCCTTGGTCTTGTCCTTACTCTTGGAATGATCAATGTAAGAAACTGAGTGTGCATGTTAATTTATTGTGGGGAACAGAACTGGAATTGCTCTGTGGGTTTTTTGGGGTTCTTAGTGACGTAATCCTCTTAGTAAAGGAAGATTATTTTAAAGGTCATCTTTGCATTCTTTAATAAATATGTGTTAAAAAGTAGGGGCTTATACAATGGTAATGGCATGACAACATTCATCCTCTGATAATACTGAAATACAGATCTTTCCTCTGTGCCTATGAAATTTAGGCTTGCTTTGCATTCTTGGGTTGTTCATGCTTTTTTTTTTATAGAAACCTTGACTGTGGTTGATCATTATACACACATTTTTATATGTTTGCAGTGTGAATTGAAGATGCTTTTCTTTGTTGGAAATGCTTTATTTGTCTATTTTTCAACTCTTTTTTTATTTTTTTAAAACAAATACTCATTTACTTCAACTCCACAATTTAAAACCAAAACAAACTACAAAAAAAAAAAAATCCTAAACCATCCCACAGACTGCAAAAGGCTGATTAAAAGCTGATTCACTTTGCTTGTATGTGTGATCTTATCAGCCTGGCCTTTTCCTTTCCAGATGTCACAGTTTTATGCGGTATAAATGATACTCTCATTACCCAGATGGTCTAAGAAGGCAACAGCTTCTGGGAGGTAAATGCTATTTAATTCTCTCTATCCAGGGTCTATAAAAGGAGAAACTGGTCAGTAAAGTGTCCGAATATTACAATATTCATTTGGGAATCGAAGCCTTGAACCTCCTGACTGCACACTTGACCAGATGTGCCCTCATCTTTACAGACAGCAACCGCCAGTAAAATTATTCAAAATAAGACTCAAGAGTGGCAATCACTGGGCTGCTATTCTCATCACAACTGTGCACAAACAGTGAGGGTTTAGTTCTCTTTTAAACTGAAATATAATGGGTCTGAAAGCAGGAAGTTTTTTCTGTCTTTTTTGGGTTTTGGCTTTCTTTTTTTTTTTTTTTTTTGTGGTGAGGGGTGTTGGGATTGTGTGTGTGTGTGTGTGTTTGTTTGTTTTATTTATGCATTTGTTTNTTTTTTTCTTTTTTTTGTTTTTGGTTTTTTTTTTTTTTTTTTTTTTGTGGTGAGGGGTGTTGGGATTGTGTGTGTGTGTGTGTGTTTGTTTGTTTTATTTATGCATTTGTTTCTTTGTTTTTTCCCATAAAAGTATCTGACAGTGAATTTGCTATCCTAATTTTCTGTACAGGTATTTTTTGGGAAGAGAGGTAATTCAACATAGCTTAAGAGAACTAATAATTGGGCACAAAGGGCTTAATTAATTTTGTTCTTGGATGATGGTGTACAGCATAGGAATCTCACTGAAATTAAAATCACATATCTGAGGGCAGAGCTGACCCATATAAAGTAAGCATGGCCTCCCTCCTAAATGCCAGAAGCTATTGGACAGCTTTCACAATGTCTCCTTGGAAATTATTTTAAGTCAGCAAATAACCAGACAGAGAAATATTTCAAATTACCTTGTTTTTTTAAATGCTATGTTAGTGTTTCTGGAGACAGATCTGCATGCAACAGCTGAATTAAGTTAAAAATAGACTAAGCTAAGGTAAGTGGGTGCCATCCCAATGGTACTGAAATAGCACCAAAGTACTCTAATTCTGGGTTTGACTGCCCCCAGTGCAGGTCCCCAGATCATCAGGTATAAAGCTCTGCCAGAGTTTGCTGCCTCAGAGAGCTGTAGGTGATGGAAAAGTGTTTGTCTGCCCAGGTGAGTCCCCAGTCCCATGAGATCCCTCAGGGCTGGGAATCTGGGGAGAAGATCTTGTACAGCTGACTGGCTTTTTCCAGTTCTCATTTGGGAAAAATTTTAAAAAAAAATCTTTTTAAGGTGAAATGTCAAAGAATATAAACAAGATTTTGGAGTTTTGAACAAAAATCATTAAATTTGACATTGAGGCCTTACTGATACTCAATTCTAAAGCTTCTTCTGTCTTTGATTTTTCTAGTAATCTATTCTCCAGGTGACCTTTCAAACACCTAGTCTCTGGAATATTTTCCTGCTCACCCTCTCTATTTTTTTAAGTGTAAAAAATGTGAGAAAAATTGCCAAGACCTGAACAACAGCACCCTGAAGCTGAAATTTTATTTGGGTTGCTAATCAGAACAAGAGCCTTTAATGCTGTTAATAGAAACACTAGCAAAGTGTGACTTGAAAATACACACATTTGAAGGAAACAGTTAATTTTACAGCACAACTGAACAAAAATCCTTTAAAAGCTGTAGAAGATGCTGTTGTTGATGCTGAAATAGGTTGATAGCCAAGACCTGAAACTAATAAGAAAGTCTAGCAAGGCTTCTAAATTACTAAGGAGACAGAAGATGAACAGAGAGAAGAAAGTACTTTTAAATAAGCTAATTGCTTTAAAGCCAACCTGAGTACAGATGGTAGGAGCTGAAAATAGGAATGAAAGTGTTTGCTAAAGTGTTCTGAGCAAATGCAGGTGAGGTTTGGTTGGGTTAGGTCACAACTGGAAGTAGCTGAGTCTCTGATAAAGGTCAGGGCATCAGCAGACAGCCCAAACTGGGTTTTGTGATTGTCCTGTGCAGAGCCAGGACTCAGACTCAGTGATCCTCATGGGTCACTTCCAATTCAGGATATTTTCTGTTTTGTTTGGGTAAAATGTCCATGGGTGGTGAAGGAGCTGGGAATACTTGTAGAGTGCTGGAAGGTCTGAAATTTCAGGAATAGTATAGAGCAATGATAGAATAGTTGTGACCAGCTCACTGAGCTCTGAATTATCTTCTAAGAGTCAAGTGAGAGGTTGGGTCATCTGTGCAGCTGTAGCTTGTCCAGCAGCTATGGGCAAAGAGAAAAAGGTACTTGTCAGAAAAATATAAATATATAAAAATAAATATATAAAATATAAAGCTACAGAGAGAATGTCTGAAACTCAGCTGAATTCACTTCAGAAAGTTTTGTAACTTCAGATTCACTCTCACAGTACCCATCACTGGGTGCATTTTGTTTTTTCCTGGTTTCTAGTGGTGCAGTGGTGTTGCCATTGCTGGCAAGGAAGGTCTCTGAAACAAATCTCAGCTATTGCCTTCCCTCTGGCTGTTATTCATGTTCTCTGGTGAAGATCATATTCTACCCAAATGGTTATCCTTCCCCTTGTAATTCAGTGACAAAACTGTACTCCTCAAGGAAAGATATTGCTTTTTCACTCTGGGAAACTAGAAAATCTGCCTCAAGATGATTGTTTAACTTATTGATCAAGATATTTATGTATTATTTTAATTTATGTATTTATTTTCTCTTATTGCAGTACTTAAGTATACTTCATAATTATTCAGTGTTATTTAACCACTAAAAGTAAAGCACACTGCCTTTATTAACTCTTTGTAATTGCATAAGCTTTGGAACAGAGTAGACATAATATAGGTTAAGCATTCTAAAATTAAGACTTTTATGTATTACTTTTACTTTTGACTGAATCTGCCTATCATGATGCTGGGACCTGGAGATCTCACTGGAACTGATAACCCTGAGAGGTCAGTTGGCAAAATGTCAGAAGCACTTTATCTTGCTATTACTTCGGCAGCCTCTGCCTTGTCTGCAAATGCCCAGAGCACCAGGCCACATGAACACTGGATTCTGAAGTTTTCCCTGGGATCTGAGTACATACAGGGAGTATTCTTTTTAGTGGAAGAGTATATGTGTAGAAGAAAGAGTCAGAAAGTGAGTACAAAAAGAGAACTGCAGGGCAGTGCAGGTTTCAGTGCAGCTGAAACCGATCCAAAGAAATGCTTAGAATGGATTCTTCCTTCAGTTGAGAACCAATACACGGGAGAGAGATGCTCAGAGACCTAGGGCAGGCAGGGACAGCATTTGGGGTCGGAGATCTGGTGGAAAGAGTCTTGCAGGTGTAAGGAAACACTCCCTGTCTCTTCCTGGTGGATCTGTGCAGGGCTGAGGGAAGACAGGACTTTGTGCACATTTGCTGTAACTAAAGTGGAATTGCATCAAAGAGGAGCCTGATACCATTGCCAGCTTCACCTCCTAATGCAAACAGCAAGAAACTCTGCAGATAACAGTGGCTTGGTCACCTGGAGCACTTTTTCAATATATATAATTCAAAATTAAATACAAACTCACATGAGAGCTCTGTATTTTCCATAGCTGTTGGGAAATCTTCCCACTGTTCTTTGAATTCCAGTTTCAAAAATATGCCATTTTTCATGCTGCAGAGCTAATATTCCTCTTTTCAGTCTAATGTTCCCTAGCTGCCTTTTTTTCTTTTTTTTTTTTTTTCCTCTCCTATCAACCTACCAAATGTGGTGGGTTTTTTTGCTTTAGAGCTAATAGTTCTTTAAAATACTCATTTATTTTTCCAACCATAAATACACCACAGCACTAGAAAGTGCTAAGTCATAATAAAAAAGCATATTGCAGCTGGAACTGATGTTTGGTGCATTAATTAGATCCTTCTTCTGATCTTATGACAATGTAACTGAACCATAAATGCATTAGCTCAACTAAATAAACATAGCTTTAAAACTCTTACTTTCAATTTTAGGCTCCAACAGTAAAAGTAAATACAACAGAGAGCTTGGTGTATTTAGATAGTACTATTTATTGCTGGTGCAGGGAAGGCACTGAACAAGCCTTGAAAATATTAATTTCAGCAACAGTAGAGCCCTTGCTGTCCCCAAACAAGCACTTAACAAAGCTACTTGGGTTAGAGATAAGGAAGAGAGATAATCCTTCCTCTATCTCCAAATATGGAGAGAATGAAAAACAAAAAACACTCTACCAACTGAGAAATTGGAGAGATGCAATGGAAGATAAAAAGCAAGTAAAAACAGTTGTAGTTAGTGAATAAAAATGGTAGAAGAGAGGTGTCAGGGCAGAGGAAAAGCATTTGGGGAGTGCAAAGCATGGTTACAAACACCGTGGTGTAACCCAGCTGTATTTTGAAGGTGTGCTCATGGGCAGTACTAATCATAGCAAGTGGATGTGTCCATGCGCAGCTGCTGACTCTGCAGGGAAAGGCAGGAATTGAGATCAAAATCTGTCTCCTGGCAAACACCTGCTTGTCTAGCACCTAATTCAGGAGATTTGTTTTGATTTTAATAATCTATTTAAGAAACAAATAATTTTAATACTTTACTTTTTAGCCTAATATCTTAAGAGGATAAAACTTTGGTCACTTAGGTTTGGGGTTTTTCTTTCGGTTACTTAGTGTCTGTTTGTAGGTCTCCCACAAAAACAAATATGTAAGAATGCTCTCCCTCCTAGAATTTTAAACCAATTATCCACACTTGGCAGAGAATTAGGGATCTAGAGATATTATTATGCAAAACAAAAGATACCTGAGCCCAAATACAGCAAAGATATTGTACTAATGCTCCCCTTGAGGGGAAAAATCAGGCATCCCAGAATGAGTGTGAAGGAATAAGCAGAGAATGAAAGCTTACCCACAGAAAAACTCATTGTGAGCTATGGCCTACTAGACAACAGGGGATCCATTCTGGATTCCTTCATGTCTAACGAGCAAGCCCAACTTTCCTGAGGCACAGCCACAGAAACAGTGGATTGCAGAACAGACTTCTAAGGAAAAGCTGCCAAAAGCCTGCAGCCTCTTAGTTACACCTCACTGCATGCATGAACTCAAGTGTGGCACATGTCCCAGTGCCCTCTTTGTGTGCAGCTCTGAGCCCCCAAATGGAGTGTTCCTGCAGGTCAAGTCTCCAAAAGGCTCTGATCAGTAAGTTGTTTTAAAAATACCTCAAGTGTTTTTCCCCTAGAAAATTCAGTTGTATAAGTTTCTGTTGAGGTTTCACCTCTAAGTCTTGAAGTCTCCATCTGAAGGCAGAAGAATTAAAGGAGTGAACTCTCTTCCCATGCAGCCATGGGGTAAGGTACCTCCTCTGTAGAGACAGAAAAAGTAAACAGGAGAGTCATCCAAGGGATTAAAGAAGGGATTAGCTCTATAACCCTTGGTTTATAAACTGCCAATGGTCAACATGAGAGTTGCCTGTAGTTGTGGAAGGTTTTTCTATCGCTGCTCTTGGAGTGCCAACAGGAGATGGTATCATCAAAGCATAAGGACCTGATCCCTAAAGTAAAAGTTAAAACAGGAAAAAAAGTAAAATTATGTTCTGTTTGTGTAAGCAGGACCTGGGATCTGTCTTCATCATTAATGTTATGCAGATGGTGACACCCTAGGAAAGAAGCCCCTTGAACCATGTGTGTCCTAAAGTATCTTTTAACTCAGCAAAAGCCATCATTCCCTACTCTGTGTGCCATACTTCCACGGGATTGGCTGCCAAGCCCCATTATGACTAACTGATTTACTGTGTACAGATGTAGTGAACTTCTTCTTGTCATTGGACCAGAAGTTTCTGAAGCAGAGGTCAGCTGTGGGACTTGGTGTATCAGTCTGGTTTTGTGTAGCAGTACAATAAATCAGATCTGCTGAAGTGCTAGGCACTGGGAATTTGAACAAACTCTCTAATGCTGAGGAGAAGGAAAATCTCTACCAGTTGTCCTGTTTGTTGTGTTTTTCCTTCAGACAAATTATGCATCAGAACAAGCTGAGAACCTTGAGTTGTTCAGGTGCCTTTGAAATGAAGAAAAAGGCAAATTGGAGTCTGGCACTGCTATCAGCAGCACTTCCCTGTGGACTTACAGCTGAGGAAATTCTCTTAAACTGGTTTCAGAGACAAAATGTCCTCAGCCTTGTAGGAACACCCTAATCTTGTGAGCACAAGGAGAACAGATTCAGTGTAAGTGCTCTGTTTCTAATGATGCTGATTTTAGGCAGAGAAAAGAATGGAAATGCAGTTTTAAGTCCACAGGGTGACATTCTGCATTTGCAAGGTTCAATGAAAATGTGTCTTCAACTTGTCAATGAAAATTATTTGTTTTGAAGTTTTCTTCAGCCTGTTTGAACTAGGAGTGTTAATATTCTAAGAATTCTAATATTGTAAGAAGTATTACAAGACTTTAAAGATTTAGAAGCTAAACTGATATAAATGAGCAGTTTCTGAAACAGAAGAATGCAAAGTTCTAAGGTGCACCACGTGCTGACCATCTAGTTTCAAATCTGCTGCTCCCTTTTCCACATGAGATAACATTAAAAGTCAGTCAGAATCAAATGAATTAAAGTTGGTTCTTTTACAAACCATGTGATCTAGCTAACTCACAAAATGAAGGCTTGATGAACAAATCACTTGGTGAGGGTCTGTACAGGAAGTTATGTGTTAATTATTCTGCAGAAAATCAGACTACATAATCAAAATAGTACTTCTGGCCTCAAAATGTACAAATCTATCCAAAGAACATTTTTTGGCTGTGGCTGAGGTAACTGGTGGCTCCTTTGAGCTCCCTAAGACTGAGAGTAGGTCTTAGCTGTGTCTAAATCAAATGGGAATTGCTCTTTATATATATGACATAAACAAATTTCTTTGTTTAAGAGCAAATAAACACATATCCATTCACTTTGAAGACAGGGTTCTTTAAATTTTTTCAAGGCAATATTTACAATCATTTTTTTTTAACTTCAGTGGAATATAGTGCTATAAGAACCATATAACATTTTGTCGTGGTTTGGACAGGTGTTTACCAAGAAAGGCAGGAGCCTCCCTTGGAATGAGAAATGTAAACCCCCCTTCCCTCCGAATTGGTAATATTTTGAAATTAAGGGGCTCTCAGGCAAAGATAGGGAATAGGAATAACAGATCTTTACTAAGTATTTATATGAGGTAGAACAGACAACAACTGTACCGGTGACACCAAACCAGACCCAGAGAACCCCCTGGCAGCTGCTCTCAGGTGTCAGGCACCTTCCCCTGGGTGCAGTTCCGGTCCCGGCCGGCAGGGGCGCTGTGGCTCCGCTGGGCAGGGCAGGTGCGATGGTTCCCCCGCGGCTGCAGGGGGCGCTGTGGGGCAGCTCGGGGAGCACCCGGCAATGGCGGCTCGACCGCAGCGATCCCGGGGTGGTGGCTGAGATGTGCTGGAANGCAGCAGGCTCAGCCATTTCTATTGTTTCTCCTTAAGTACAGTATTAGCATTTCTAAGGACGAAAAAATTTCTCTAAAAAATGTCGACACATTTATAAAATATAAAACTTCTCTCTTTTTTCCCTTTGTGTGCATGTACAGTAATAGAGATCAAAGAGGGTTTAAGGATAAAAGCAAGTATAATTTTTTAAAAATATTATGGCATTTCCAGATAAATGCTAAAGTGAGCAACTATGCCCATTTATGTAATTTTTGTTCAGCACCACCAGCATCAAGATCATAGTCATCATAAACAACATCATAAGACTTCAGGTATGATTTAACTCATTCATTTTTCTTCTGAGACTGTATCCAGTTAGCCTTAAATAAAGCTACTCAGGAATTGTCCTGTTTAATGCATAAACATGAATCAAATGGTTGCAGGAGTGCCATGTTTGTGATCTTGAAATGGTAACTTGTAGTTGGTGACCAAAAGAAGGAAAAAAAAATCAGAAGACAGTAAAGGTGGTACATTTCTCAAATATTTTATATTAAATATAAACAAAAATTCTCAGGACTTGAAGCATGCTTTGAACTGTTATTTTATTGTTGCAGATACTAACTGATGCAAAATAATTGACCTCTTTTAAAAGGCAATACCTTTTATTTTAAATATGTACTTTTGCATTTGATTTAAAGATGTGTATGTCAGCTTTGTTTAAGGCTTTGAACAGAACAATAAACAATGAAATATATAACTGACTCTTTCTTTGTGATTAAAAAATATAAATCTTTAGATTTCAGCAAATTTAGCCAAGACCTAAGTCATCTGAGAAATGTTGCTACTTCAGAATTGAGGAGCTCGCTGGCCACCTTAATCTTTTTTTTTTTTGGGTGAATGTAAACTACTCATAAAAAAAGAGTACAGCTGACACAAAAATTATTAAATCCACATTCCTTTTATCTAGCTCTTTCCGTTTGGGATTAGAGCTCAAAGAGCTGTGGAAATGCTTTCTAATGAGATTTTGAAATTGCTGTAGCAGGGAAATCCTTCTAGTTCCACAGGGAGCTCTTCTCTGGGAATTTACTGGGTACAACTCTCTTGATTTCAAATAATTCTTTAGAAACATTAGGGATTCTAATATCAGTTCAAGAATAGCATTCTCAAATCTGACAGTAAAATTGAACAGTAAATTTGTCTGATTGTGGTAGCAAAGTAAAAGTTTTTTTGCAACTATCAGAATTTCTTATTATGTCATTAGGAATTTCATCAGACTGAACTGTATTGTCATCTTTAAGTTTTATGCCCAGAGGTGTAATGTGCTGATACCAAGTTAAACAGTGTTGTTGCCACTGAAGTTAGTATTGACAGTTGTGTGTCAAATGCAATAACTGCTTGTAAAATATTTGAAAACATAACCACCTGAAATACCAGCAGTTTGAAGAATTTAGAATTTGTGTTCAAGTATTTGCTATATTTAACGTGTGGATATTAGGTCTCCTGCAGTACTTCCAGAACTGCTGTGCTTTCTTTGAATTTGGCTCCTCTGACTTAAATTCAAGGAGAGAAAGAGGTGGAGTCCCCTTCAGACACAGTCTTCAAGAATATTTTACTCTTAGAAATTCAAATAGGAAAATAAATTATAAAGGTCATCACACAGAGGTGAATTGGTAATCATCTTCATGCAATGAAAGCTTATGAAAGGTTATGTTTGTAAGTTTGAAATGGCCCCGCTATGTAAGTCCTTGACATTTTAGTAAGTGGGTATCTTTAAAGGGGAAAGAAGGATTGTACATTGATCATTTGTATTCTGGGTTTTTGGGATTGGTAAATAATGGGGATGTGAACTAATTTGTTTACTGCTTTTACAGAGGTTGCCTCGTAATGCAATGTCATAACCTAACAGATTTCACAACTTCCTCCCAGTTTTCACCTGTCCCCTTTCTCTTGCTGCTGGTGCCATGGTTTATGAATGTAGTAAAAGGAAAGCTCACTCTCATCAGACAGACAAGATAGGGAAGAAAACCACTCCCCTGTGGCTGTGGTATCTGCTTTAATGGTTCTGTTGATTTTTGTCAGACCCTGTGGAAACCCACACTCTCCTTCCACACCCCCTTTTGGGTGGTGATGGGTTCCATGTCCTCAGATCTGATGATCTCTCCCAGAGCTGGCTTTCCCAGATCTTTCCCAGTATCACCTGCATTTAGGAAAAGGGAAACAGTGCTTCAGAATTTCCTGCAGGGATGTGATCTTGTCACATCTGATTTGCCATAGGCACATAGGTACTATCAACTTCTCTTTGGGTTGCCTCTAAAAATCTGCTAAGTAGTGCAATCATGGGCAATTACTGCATCATTTGCTTGTGTTTATAACATATTAGAGCTTTCTGGGCTTAAGCACTGCAATCCATCCTGATTGCTACCAAGTAATCTTTTGCAGACTTGTAAATCAAAACTGTGGCTGATTTTCAGCAGTACGATTGCCATATTTTGAAACTTTGCTAATTAAAACTTTATGAGCATGCAATTAAAGAGCAGAGAGCATATTCCCTGCCTTACAACTGAAAATAAGCCATGGTAGTCTCGGCAAAAATGAACTTCCTTTATATTTACTTTTCTCAAAACCCTGACGTTTGGTGGTTTCAGGCTTTCCAAACCATTTACCACATTTGTCTTTGAAGCTCTCTCATCTGGTTGACTTAGCAACCTGAATTTAACAAATCAGACTGCTTAGCTAGACCTTCTGACTGTGCTGCAACTTGAGGTGCAAGCTTCACCAGTGATTTTGTGTGCTTAGTGAAAATAAGGGTTTTGAGTAGAAAATGTAGTGTTCTGAAGTATAAAGTACTGCTTAGAAAAGGTTTTGGGGATCAAAACACAAACAAATATAAACTTTAGATTTGCGAAGGCCAAGTTTCTAGAAGTCTGCAATGAAACTCAGGACAAGAACAGTTTAAGTGAATGGAATTCATGTGGTTTGTTAACTTAGAATATGTCCCCCTGGTGAGTTTCTTCAAACAATTTGCAAAAAAAAAAGTAAGAGTTCCTATAGAAGCTATTAGGCTGAGCTTGTCTTTTGGGTCACTGGATAAACCCTACAAATAATGCCTGCTCCTTTCAAATCAGGTTATTTGTAAAATGTCAACAGTCACTAATTTTTAGTGATGACAAATAATTACTTTCGCTTTAATTTCACATGCAACTCCAAAGCAAAAATTGACTCACTTTGAAGTGCTCCATTCAATCTCAACAAAGATGTCAACATAATGCATTGAAATATTAAGCAGGATTGTTCCTCTTTTACTGCAATTTCCACTTAAGCAATCATATTTCTGAAAATAGGATCTGGAATGAGAAGAAAATAAAGGACTTACTGAAGAGGTGTGGTTTCTCTGGAATGTGCACAATACATAACAATCTTGTATATGATGTGATCAGGGTTTAACTCCTACCATAATGACAATCCCTGTGTATAGTGGAATACATATTCCTCTAAAAAATCCATATTGAGTAAAATGAATTAATTTTTTGATGAGTTTTCCAGATGAATGCTTTTGTTGGAGTCAGGCAGGAAGTATGTATATGGAAAAATAGAAATTTGATTACAAAAAAAAAGTGGAAACCATATCAGAGCAGAAGGCGTGCTTTGACATTTATTAACATGCAAATTAAAGATATCATTGCACAGAAGGGATGGGGCCAGAATGCCAAGTGGCAATTTCCCAATATATGTTATGGGATAGCAGTAATAATTATCTGCTCGTTCAGTGGGAACCAACCAGTCCAGAACCACACAGATTTGTAGCTCTTTGGGAAATCTGTGTGTGCATTACTCAAAAGGGCATTACCCTAGCTATGCCCTTTGATAGGTATTGAAAGACAGGCTTCATTTCCTAATTTTTCTTGTTTGATTTTGCATATTTAATATCTATATAGTTTTTCCATTGTAGTTTCAAAAAGAATTTTAAAAGGTTAAAAAAGAGGGAAGGATGAGGGAGTAAAGCAGGAAGTATGAGCACCCGACATAAGTCACTGGCAGGTTTTAAAGCTTAGGTTACTATGTCACCTTGAACTCCACAGGAGTAAAATGCAGACTGGGTGGGTTTTTTAAGTGTACCTGCCACTAGAGGGGAATGGAAGCACATATTTTGCCCCTAGAAGAGCAGTGTCTGATTACATCCTTGAGTCTTGGACGGGACTGTTCTCTCAAAGTTCAGTCTGTTCCTTCTCTTTCCAGCCCATGTATTCTCCCCAACTTTGGTCTCCACTTCTGTCCCAAAGTCTCTTACATTCCTCTATTGCTCCAACCTACAAATTGTCCTCTTAAGTCATTCATGATACTGTTCCTTTTGTGTCCATTTTTTTTCCTTCCATTTCTGCCTTTCCGTCCTCAAAGCCTCGCTCTGCACTTTTCCCTGCCTTGTGCTCCCAAAGTCATTCGGTACTGCAACACCTTCCCTTGCCTTCCCTTGCCTTCCCTTGCCTTCCCTTGCCTTGCCTTGCCTTGCCTTGCCTTGCCTT
>VZRX01021864.1:0-17989 GCA_013398075.1 Notiomystis cincta
CCCCTCACAGGTGCTCCCCAGCCGCCCTGAGGGACAGCCGGGCTCCCTCAGCACATCGCCAGGCTCCCCCTCGGAGGGGCAGCAGAGGGGCTCTGTCCCGGGGCAGAGCTGTCCCCAGCTCCCACTCGGCTGATCCCACAGCTTCACAGGCTCCACACAAGACCTGCCCCTGGAGCGACCCCAGCTCATTTTTCACCCTAAGCACAGGTGTAGCCAAGCTCAGGTAACTCCCCCTTCTCCTTCACCCTCATTAGCAATAGGATTGTGTTGGCTTTTAGGTACTTCAGCATCACTCATACAGGCAAATACGGTATTTCCCTCACACCAGGTGTCCATGGCTGTTTGCTCACCTGCCCCAACTTGATGCTCCCCTGCCAACTGGCCAAAGGAGCATCAGAAAGATGAATGGGAAGAGGTGTGGGAGGGAGCCTGGGAGCGTGCAGAGCCCTCAGCCCACCCATCCTGCTGCCCACTGAGGCAAGGTCCCCAAAATCTGCGATTCCAGGATCGTAAATATCCAAGACCAGTCTCTCAGCAAACTTGGAGCCCAAAAGTACTCCCCAATGCCTTCTTTAGAAGAGATACCACAAAGCAAAGTAAAAGGCTGTTCAGGTATGCATCTTAAATCTCTACATCTCCTGGAAAAGATTTCCTCAGTCCTAGTTTAGAACTCCAGAAACATAGGCTGCCTATAGCTTTCCTATTTCACCACAGTGATCCTCTAGCTGGCCATTCAGCCAACAGAGTTTTATGGCTCTTTTTAGACCTTACCTGTATCCTCAGTGTCCTCTTTTCTGGGGCTTGAGGAAACCCCTGTACCTGCCCCCTCCCTTGCTACAACTTCAAAAACATTTAGAAAAAATACAGGGAGATATAGAAAGTTGGCAGAGGTTCAAGAATATAGCTTAAGGAGCAACATTTTGGGACACTAAATACAAGCAAATTAGCATAAGAATTATCAGGTATCACAAAGGCAAGTATCTACTGGGAGAAAAGCAAGTATCTACTGGGAGAAAAAAAATACATAAAACATTTTCCATGTAGAGAAAACAGGCATCCTTTCCACAGTGACTGGAAAACTCCCACAGAAGTGAAAACAACTTTAATAAGTACATAAGGCATGTATCTTTCAGAAGTTTTAAATCTCAGTTAATAATAGGTAAATAATAATTTATGGAATATAATTAATAATGCACTTAAAGTTGACATTCTTGCTGAGGTTCCTCCTGAAAAATGCCAAGAAGAGAAATCTGCACGGGAAAGAAAACAAAAAAGGTAGAAAGTGAAACGTCAGAAGAGAACAGGAGGAAGGAACAAGAATAGAAATGGAAAAAGAGCAGTAAGAACAAATGGAAAAAGTGAAGGCAGATCTGAAAAAGGAACAACAGAGGAGCATGGAGGACATGTGGTTAGTGAGGATAATGTTCTCATTTGAGAAGGGAACATTTGAATGGAATCACAACAGAGTTATTGTTGTCTTTGCTTTTCTTTTGCAAGCCAGACACATGCATCCACACCTATCGATGTTTCAGCACGAAAAAACATAGCTAACAACAAAGCATCTTCTAACACAACAGCAGACTAACAACACAGACTGTGAAGAAGCCAGCACTCCCAGGCAAATTCCAAACTCGAGTATAACCACACACACCTTTTAATCTCAAATATATGCATAGATAAAGTTCCATCTTTTAGCAGCATATTAATATTATGTTTAATATTGCCCGTATGTCTACTAAATTAACTTCATTTTTTCTAATACTTTCATCCATTCATCATTGCTCTGAATTCTGACTTTTCAAAATCTTTGTTGATAATGAAAAAATCAGTATCAGCAGCGAATCAAAGCCATTAAACAAATTTAGGTCTTCAACCTCTTGTACCCAGCTTACAGTGAGTTCATGAAGATGATATTCCACACTTCCCATACAACACTAAATCCACCACTGATCATTTTACCTGATAAAAGCACACGGTTATAAAGTTCTCATAGCAATGTAAGTTATTCCTTAATGATACAAGCATTTTATACTGAAAAAAAAAAAAANACAAATCCCACCCCAAAAAAAAAAAAAAAATTGAGGCAAAGCTCCGGGAAATCGATCGGTATCAGAAACAAGTTCTCGTGCAATATAATTATCACATTCCTATTCACCTTTTGAAACGTTCTGTTTCCACAAAGCACTCCGTTTGATCCCATCCCACCGCTCCGCGTCCATCCGGTAATTTGTCATTGGAGCGGCACATCCCGGGAGAACAGCGACCTCCTCGGGTGGTCTCGAGGAGCCGCAGCCCACCTAGGAACGCCTGATCGCCCTGCAGCGCATTCCCGGGAAAACAGGCAGCCCCAAGAACGCCGTTAGTAGAAATAGCACGTTTTAATCATATGTCTAAAACGAAAGACTTATACAAGATTTTTTTTAAATTGGTGCCCTGCTTAAACTTATTTCAGGAAAAGGAAACAGGCGCTCAAGTCAAACTGCTGTACTAGGAACACCAAGATGATTAGAAAATACCTTGAACTGCATTCAGTGAGATGGAAGACCTTTAGCTTTATTTTCTTTAACTTCCTATTACCAAAAGAAGGAGAATATTCCTCTGCTTCATGAACCTCCTTGACCTTCTTTGATCTTCCCTACTCTCACTGTGAATCCTCCTACAAAAATAGCCCATTTTACTGTCATTCTGTTTACATTTAAATGTCAGCCAAGGCTTTCCATTGCCTCATTTGTTGCATAGCCTGAGTTCTTGTTCTGGGTTTGTATCCTTGTTACACGAAGATGCTTTCCAATTTTTTCTTCCAGCTCTGACTTGCTGAACTTCCCTAACTGCTCCTATGTACTCCTCTACCCCTTGTCTCCAAATCTTTGTTACATTTAAGCCATGTACCTGTATCCCATATTCCTCATGTCCTTCTCAAAAGCACACGTGAAGAATGTAACGCAGGCTCTTGCCCCCTTACAAATAGTGTGAAGGAAAGTAGGCAGAATTTTTTAATATTCATCTGCAGAACTAACCAGACATATGCTATATATCACTAATCAGCACCCATTCTCCCTTTATTCTCAGTTCTCTCTCTCCTTTGCTTTGGCAATCTGCTGAGCTCCTTGGGCTAGGATCTGCTCTTCTGGCAAGAATGCTCAGCAAACCCAAGGTTGCTATAGCAATTAATAATCATTTACGTTTTAGTTTACAGAAACAGAAACTAGAGGAGTGGAGGTGCCATGAGGGGGAGGTGGCACTGAAGAAGTCACAATTAAAGAAAACAGCACAAGAACATATTTGGCAGCAGCAGCAAGATTACCACAGGAAGCTTCTGCAGTTCCAGAAGAAGCAACAGCTAGAGGAACATTGAGCAGCAGATGGTCTATAGAAAGACTAATGCTTATTTTAGCAGCAGATAGTTCATCAGAATGGATGGTTTCTGGTAAAGACATAGCCTGTGTGTCTGCCTTGAAATTCCTGTGGCACTACATCCCAAACTTGCAGTACCTAAGCTGCTTCTCTGTTGAACAGCTATGGTAACAATAGTCCTCTCTGTCACAGTCCCTGCAGCCTGAAAAGAGAGAAATTCCACAGCATAGCTAGGATGCAAGGTGCAAGATGCTGGCAGTAACATTCATGCTATATCTCATCATCTGTTTTAATTACATATCTTTGCTGAAAGCCCAACTCCCAGCATCTACAGTTAAAAAAAGATTCTAACAAATAGTTGCAGAGAAAGGCTTGAAAAAAACTCAATTAAAGCGTAAGAAAAACTAATGGGGGACAATATTAAATACTGTAATGTCAGTATTACCACAGTATTTTCTTTTTATCTGTAACTGATGAAAAAAGTTATTTCCTAAATAGAACGTATGTAAAAAACTAATAGCTGTTGGTGATGTTTCTAAGAGGCACAAAAATGCAGACAAAAAGAAGGGGCAATGTGGTTAGAGGAAGAATGCCAACAGCTGATTTACATGGCAGTAAAATACCTGGAATATGAAGGAAAATACTGAGAAAAGCAACATATAAGGCTGAGGAGCAAATGAAGAAAGGGGAGGATGCTAGACTACCTCTAGAGGAAGCCAAAACACAAGCACAGCTTTTAATCAGGTATGTAGGTATTAATCAAAGAGTGATGTTAATTTTTTCCTCAGCGGTAACAACACATCTTTACACCTAATGCCAGCCCATACAAAAATACCTCTGTAGTAGGAGTTCCATCAGTGCAGTTAACACTGGGGAGCACCACTGGCACCTCAGGTGTTAAACTGCCTTCAATTCCAGCCCCAAGTCAAAATGGTCTTCTCTTACTATTTAACCAGTTTCTCAATATTTCCCCAAATTGCACCAGCAATTGACATGCATTTGTATTCTCTAATTATTTTAGTGTTTATAACATATTACCGAAAGAAACCCAACCGGATTTCCCTGAACAGCTGAAATTATGGTTACACCTTTACACAATCCATCAGAGCAGGCTCCAGAGCATGCTTCCACAACTTCCTGCAGCTCCTCAGAACACAGGAACTGTGAGGCTGCGTGGTACACATTAAAACATGGTAAATTGTGCAACAGGCCTTGTAGGTCAATTTGTGAGCCACAAAGCACTGCCAGGGATAAGAGGCCAAGTAATAACAGCTGAGCAGCAACTGGCACCTACCACTTGCTCTGCTTTTACTGTTGTGACAGGAGGACAAGCTGGCCCACAAGAAGGTATCAGCACAGGCCAACATGTTCCTCCACAGTCTATTCCAAACCTTGTTCAAAGGCAACTCCTAGGGGAAGCCCAGGCTCCTGCCCAGCCTCAGTGCTACAGAGGGCACCACATGCACTGTGGCAAAATCAATGAAAGTGCCAGTGCACCAGCAATGAGCTCACCAAGTGTGTATGTGTTTAGTCAAAGCAGTGGCTATGTAACCCCAGAAGGAATTCTGGCCTGCCTCCCCTTTATTAACACTGCTTGGAGGCAAAGAACAAATCTGGAACCACCTCAGCAGTGCAAGGAGCATGACTAATGGAAGCTACCAGACTGGAACACACTGGACCTGTTCCTCATCCACAGGTGCTGTCTCATGTCCACCTGTTGGAAAAGCTTGGCCTGAAAGGAGTATAAGAGTAAGCAAATCCCTGGTGCCTCGTTGCAGTGAGCTCTTTCAGCCGCAGTCAAATTCAAGGATCCAGTCTGGCTCAAAAGAGACCTTTTGGCATAGGTGCTACTCATCCACAGATTTATTTCCTAGACTGCAGCACTACTCTGAATTGACAGCCCGACAACAGGAAGTAAAAGCATTCATGTTTGATCAGCCACTAGAAAAGAATCCCGACATCCACCTCCCAAGGTGCCAGAACACAGATTCTTTGGTCCATTTTGTGTTAAGAGAGAAAACAAATCTCCAGGTTACAAAAAGGTATGAAGACCTCAGCACTGACTTCTGCAGGAATCCTCCAAAAAAATAAATTGCAATAAACATGCTACTGTAAGAAGAGGCTGGATTTCAGATTCAGCAATAAAAAGACTGCAGAGAAACTATAGCAAGGTAAGTCCTTTTCTTCCTTCTTAATCAGGTTCTCATTTTTTTTCTTCTCTGATATTTTCTAGCAAAGTGTAACACTTGTAGATTTAATTCATATTGCAGTTCCTGTAGAGTCTCCTGCAGAGAAGACTAATCAATTTTTGCAGTCCCTAAATTGAAGCTTCTGAACTTCATTAGGAATGCATTAAGTACTGGTTCTAAAAGCAAACCAAAACCAGTTTAAACATCCAGCACAATTCCTACTGGTCTCTGTAGAGTGCTTCAGAGGCTGATTTTCTCATTTAAGAAAATTAACCTGAACAGCAATAATTCAAGTGTGCACACAGAAGATGCACAGCACAGGTCAACACAAATATTTTAATACTGTATTTTTAAATAATTTCTATTTAAATTAGGAAAAGCTAAAAACTAGTAAACAATTGTAGTGTTTCTAAAAAATACATGGCTAATCAAAATTCATGGCAGAATTCATGTTTTAGCATTATCTAACATGTTAACTGAAGTCCAAATCCTGCCAACATTTATGCATTTAACTTCAAAAACCCCTAATTTTATCAAACTGGTGATCATGCAGACATGTTTATACTCAAGTGAATACACAAGTTCCTTTAGGCACAGCAGCTTTGAGAAAAGCTGTTAAGACTGATAGTAAAGTGCCTTTCCATAAAGCTTTTAGATATCACTACAGTGAATATTAAATACATTGCCACAATTCAAAATAAAGTATTAGCTTCCACCTTCTATTCCATAACTGACTCAGTGAAGATGGTTTTATTCTCCCAACACTTTTTTTAAGCACTTAAACCCAACCTTTTTCTAACATACAAGTCAGCAAAAGCAGAAAAATTGCAAAAGGAAAGATTTTGTTTTTCTCCAACATATGAAATTCAACCTTATTTCCAGTCACAGTCTTCGAAATTGCAAGTGCTTTAAGACTTCCAATCTAGACCACCTTTTTAGAAAGAAATTCTTTGAAAAGGACTAGCTCTTGCAGAAGGAAAAAAAAAAAAAAATCAAGTCTAGCTCCTTGGTTTCAAAACTGAGGTTTTATTTTAAAATTTGGGTTTTATTTCAACCTGTAATTCCCAAGAATTGACTTCTTTAGAAAGGGTACTAGTGCATCTATAGCACACGTGTCCTCTCATTTTGCACAGAGCTCTCAATACTAATCTGTTCTATCAGTAAAGACAGGACTTTAGACCAGCAGCTCTGCTGAGGCTCTTTGAGGCTTCACAACAAGTCTGAGAAAGAGGTCAAATCAGTTTGTCACTGGTTCCACATCCACTCTATAAAGAGATGTATTTTAGGACAAGGTTACAGAACAGAAAGCAATCTTTGCCTTGAGCTTCATCCTACTGAAGCTGCATTTTGCAGAAAACCCTCCTCCACAGTCTCAAGAGAACCAAATGCAGTGCTTCAGCTAGAAAGCTGATACAAATGAGCATATAAAAACAGATTTGGAAGAGGAAAGTGAACAGCTAGAAGCAAAGACAGTCAGGGCAACAACTAGAGTACTAGCATCAAACCCCAGGGATCTGGATTCAGTTCTCAGCTCCACCTTCAGCTTCCACAGTGACCCCAGTAAGCTGCACCTCAGTTCCTAGTCTGCAGAAGAGAGATAATGGGAACTTGCCTACAAAAAAGAGCATTATATAAATTTTAATTTAAAAGATGATCTGATAATAATCACAAGGCTATTTTATTTCTGGTATTCTGAAGCAAATGTATTTAGTTTTTTAAAAAAAAGAAACTGGAGGTAACTGCAGGGAAGCCATGTTGTTCCACATCATCTTAGCAATCCCTCTTTCCTTAAGAACCGAATTACATAAAATACTGTAAGAAAACCCCATATTCTGACATTTTGTAAACAAAAATTTTAATCTTTAAAAAATTGCTTAGTGTACCTATGCATACAAAAGTATTACTAAATCAGGAACAGGACAACGGCAAGCAGGAAAGAAAATGCAGATCTAACTTTACAGCAAATGCCATTAAAAAAGTACTTGAAACCTGTATTTTTTCCAAGTATGCCAGCACTAAAAGGTGTCTTTAACAAAAGCTGCATTTATATGGAACTTGATTTACCAAACAAGTCCTATTCATCTGCAAAAGAGCTGAAGCAGAGAGAGTACAGAAATCTTCTCTTCATGCTACTCTGCCCATTATCTCCTACCTCAGCTTTCATATCCAGTACCAAGTTCTCAAACTGACCATTTACTACCTGCAGATAGCTGGAACATGTAGACCCTGATAATGATGCCCAATGAACTCTCATGACACTTCCATGTCATCCATCACAGATTATTTAATGGTACTATATCATATGAAATGCAGACATTAAAAGCCATCTTTATTTACTTCCAAGTTGCATTTTCAGTTTAAATTCTGTGCATGAAGTGAAGATTTATGTAACTGTATGTGAATATTCTCTACCAAGAAAAGAAGCAGCTAGTAGTCTCTAAGAGTCACCTGCAAAACAAGTAGATCAAGTATTTTACTAGGGCAAGTAGAAAAAAAAAATTATGAGGTATATTTACAGAGCATGATTTTTTTTTTCTGGCTTCAACTTATAGTCACTGGAAAAGCATACCCTAATTATAACTTCTAAAGGTTTTGCTCATTTCCAAACATTTGAAAAGAAAATGCAAGTTGTTTATAAAATTGTTTTTCTTGTTTATTTTAAATGAAGCTGGTACAGACAATGTCCATTCAAAACCCACGTCTCAGGCCAAAAGGTACAAACAAGAGTGTCAAAGGAACACCAGTTGGCTGCTGTGAACATTCTTGCATGGATACCTGCGTATACTAATTGCTATAGGAGGTTAAAATGCTTCTGGGTTCTTCTGGTAAGATTTAAAAATCATTAGGGTCTTCAATTTCACGTCTTCAGCAAAGCCATCTCTGGAGCAAGGAACAGATGACAACAGTTCTAGCTTTTCCACTTCCAACTCGGCAATCTTCATTGTTGGGCCATAAGCACAATTTAAGCAAAATAGCTCTGAGTTATGGATACACAACTTCTCCACAGTTTAGTTCTCTGAAAAACTTCATCTCGCACTGAAAGTTATAGTCCAGGAGTGAGACAGTCACACATCAAAACTTCAGGGCAGATATGGAAGTCATTAAGAACACTCGCCCACCTGGCAGATCTTACAGCCTTCGTGCCTGAAATGCACGAACCCAGTGAACATACAAATGCATGTGAGTACATGTATTCCTAAAGGGGAGGGCAGAAGGGAAGAGGGGAGCAAGGTTGCAGCTGGATCACAGAAGTTCAGCACAATGAAAACAGAAACAATAGTGTATAATGAGCACGAGAATTCAAAATACCAGACGCTTGAAAGTAAACTCCCAGAGATGGGGTGCCAGTTTCAGTGTTGAACACCACATTACAAAAGAACTATTATTTAAAAATAAAAAAGGATTAAGGGGGGAGAAAATCAGAAGAATCTAAACTGTTGAGTGACCCCCCGTCTGTTCCTGATAAACTTCAATCACATCTTCCTCCTCCATCCCCAGCTGTGAGAACAGAGAAAAACAGCAAATAATTGTTATAAATCTGGTGTGATGAAATCAGAGCAGGTCCTAGACAAATTATACTTTGCTTTGTTCCTCTGTCCCATCATAATTCATCAAACGGGTGAAAAAAGTTTCAGTCACCATCTCACTAGACAACATGAGCAGTTTTTAGTCCTTTTTCTTCAGGCTTAGTTAGGTATTTGAGTCAAAGCAAAACCCTTCTAGCAAAAACCCACTTGTGGAGCACAGTGGACACCAGCTTGGAAAGTGGCTGGCTTCACTTTCTCTAAACCCCTTGTTTAGGGGGAACAAGGACATCACTGACATCACAGTGACTGCACCAGCTGTAGAGCCACGTGAATTATATATACACTATAATGCACGAGCAGCTCACAGTACAGCTTAACACCTACAGCTTGCAACTCAAAGCTGTTTACAACTATTCTCTCACAGAGAGCAACTTGTTCAATTTCACAGTCAACAAGTTTGATTTTTCAGAAGGTCATTATTATGAGGGTTTCTTCCTGCTTTTTTGTAACAATTGGTGGAAGCCACTGGACAGAAGTAACTGTTTTCTGTTTATTTACACTTTGATCTACTAAATGTGAACTAAATACATGTTTACTCCAATGTCATCCTGAAGTTCAGACTCAATAACTGGAAGGTTCCCTTCATGTTTTTCCCCCCTCTAGTAAGCAGTGACTTGCACCCTCCTTTCTGAGGCATTACACATGGAGCTCTAATCAGGATCTTTCCAAACTATTTGCCTAACTAAGACATCCTAACTAGAGAAATATGGTCAAACTATATTTCTAGAAAGAAACTCACCTCCTTGGGGGTATGATTATCAGTAATTCTCTGACCCTCGAAGAGAAACCTGAGTGAATTCATTGGAACACCCTAAAAAAGAAACATATGCATATGAAAAAGAAAAACAATTTTCTGAATCTTGTATGGGTTTACAAGAAAAAAAACACATTTTAACTAAAAACAACACGTGAAAGGCATAAAAGGGTTAGTTCCTGTTACACAGGGAGCTCAGATACTCTGTTGCACTCATGAAGACTACAAAGAAGCGACTCAAAAAGGTGATAGTGCCAAAACGCATGCTTATTCCAGAGTCGCTCTGGAGTTCCAGCTCAACAACTTGAAAGTTTCCTTAAGTTTTTAAACTTGTCTTTATTTATGAATTAAATACTGACTGTACCCTCTCGCAAGACATCATTACACATGTTTTTTCTGAACTGCATATCAGCCTTGTTTAAGGATCCTAAGACCACAGGAGGAACATGATGTTTACTTCATGAACTCCTACCCTTGCTTTCTCAATCTTCTATGGCTATAGGAAGGAATTGCAACCTTTACCATTATCAATTCTGCAAATGCTCAGCACAGGGAACAAGAAAGAGCAGAGCTGAAGGGGAGAAAAAGGAACAGCATTCAAACAAGGAGAAACAAACACCCCAAAGGTAAATAGAGTTAAGTTAAAGTGTGTCTATTGCACAATGTGCCCATGTTCTGGCAGAATGTCATACTTCACATCAATAGATAAGGCAAACACCTCATCTCTTCCTTCTCTTTCAAGTTGTGAGCAAAACAAACTCATCTGAAATACAACGCAGTTTGTACATCAGTTACCTCTCAAATACTGCTTGCAAATAACTAGGCAGAAAATTTTCTCAGGTAAGGACAGATCTTCACAGTTTCAACAATCCCTCTGGCCAATGTGGAAGAAATGTTCAAAGTCCCTTTACCAGAGAAAGGCTACTTGCCACCAAAACCTGCACTGACTGCTGTGAGGGAAATCATAGAGCCTCCAGAATTCAGCCCAGGAGATACAGGTGTGTTCACCCAAGTAATTAATTCTTTCTTAAAGAAAGAATTCCATGTGCATGTTCATTAGTCAGTAAGATTGCTGCATGAATTATTTCCAAGATTTTTTTCCCAGGTTTTTAAAATGAATCATAATTTTAACCGTTTGGATTTGGCTACAAACATATCTGGTGTTTGATCTTTTCTTTCCTCCTACTCCAGAAAGATAGCAAAAAAGAACACATTTCACAAAAGAACACTTCAATGACAACTTCAGCTTGTCTCAAAGTATTAGGAAAAAAGCCCCCAAAGTATTATTACTTATGATTCTATCTCCTGAAGTGAACTCCAACACACTTATCCAAGAAAAGGCCACACAAGGCATCTATCCCCAAGCTGAGGGCAAACTAGGCCAAGGCTTCTGGAAATAGCAGCTGTGAATCCACAATATCTGCCACAGAATCTGGAAGTGAAGATATATTTTCGTTCTGTAACAGTTGGTACTATTTACCTACATCCACAATTAATGCTGCAGATTTCTTTAACTTAGGGTACAATAGCCAGAGTTACTTGATTACCGTATTAATGGTGGTAGCAACGTCTAAGGCTGCCCTCACCCTAAGGTACAGTAGTCTACAGCTTCAAGACAATTTTGCATGGAAATAAAGTAACTATAAGTGCATGCCTGGGCATTTTAAAACAAATTCCCTGTCTTTTGAGCAGCCACTACATATTTCCAAACAGTAATTTTACCTTACTAAGAACTTCACAACTGTCTTACACAGGAATCACTCTTACTTTTCAAAAGAAACGAGGAGATCCATTATATTTGTACCATCAGATACCTCGAAAGTCTTTATTTGAAAGCACAGTGAGAAAAGTGGTTTGGGTTTTTATTTTCTTTTTAAAGAACATCATTGTTTCACAAACCTGTCTTTGACAGTATGATTCTTTGAGTTTCTTGAGGTGTGTTGTCATTTTCACCTTGAAGTGAATTTCACTGCTGTCCTAAGAACAGAAAAGAAAAAAAATTACTCTCCTTGTAGTAACTGCTAACTTTACCTGTTATTTTTAAGCATTTCATTAAGAAAAGAACTTATATAAAACTTACATGAAATATAGAATGTGATTTAACTATCACCATACATACCTTGGTGCATCATAACATGAACCTCCAGGATGATTTATCAGTCACTAAACTCGCTACGTACTTCCACAGGAAGCTCTTTTTTAAAAAAAACAGATGGCATAGTATAGCCTTAGGCTCAACATGAAGGTTTTGGATGTAAAATTACTAAAACCCAAACATGGTTCAGTCTGCATTTCCATCTTTACCCAGATGACATACTTATGAAATACAAACATACATATGCAGGGGATTTCTGCTCTAAGATTCCTAAAGAGACAAGTTAAAGCTTGCACTTCAAAATATATACGAAACCTTGTTCAATTAGAGTAATTATCTAGAAGTTAGGATCCAGGCAGACTTGGCAACACAAGACTAACCTAAGGAGAAATCTCAGGTCTCATTATTCTGTAGTCCTTCCCACCAGCCATAAGACACAAGTAGCTGCAACTGTCAAAACGGCTACAGATAAAACAGATTGCAAGAGGTTCTGTGCAAAAGGCATGTGGGCCACTTCCAGCTTTTCATTGTGTTCTCCTAATTGCTGATTAGGCCAGCTAGAGGTAAGGTACTTTCTCTAAGTCCTGCTTTAAAGTCATCTGTCTCCACCCAACTGCACCAAACAATACAACTCCAACAAACAATCCTAGTTAAGTCATCTGAGCCAGGGGTTCTTTGCACAGAAGATTCCAACGTGGCTGGAATACAGACTTCTAATCTGCCATTCTGGTTGCTACATCTACCA
The DNA here is from genome assembly GCA_013398075.1 of Notiomystis cincta. Lineage (NCBI taxonomy): Eukaryota > Metazoa > Chordata > Aves > Passeriformes > Notiomystidae > Notiomystis > Notiomystis cincta. Next base: position 12,725 of record VZRX01021864.1, read on the forward strand.
ACAGGGCAGCCAACAATCCTTCTCCTATCCCCAAAAATGAAAGGTGACCTCATGCCTAGGGTACTACACAAAATTTAAAGACCTGAATTCATCAAGTTTGCCACTTATTTCATTCATACCCTTGGATAAACTAATCCCTCAAAGCATCAGAAAGTCCATACCAGAGTACACTAACACACATTACTGGCAATTGGAAGCAGTTTATGACAGGGGAGGATCCCCACTGAAGAACTGAGAGTATCAGTTTTCATTTGGTCATTTCTACCATACAAGAAGTCACACCTCCATCAAATATCAACAAGCAATTATGTAAAAAACTCACCTGCCCAATGACTTTGAGTTTAATGTACTCTCCTTCTTTCTTATCTCCTAAGTCCTCAGCTGAAGGTTTTGCTTCCTGCAAGAAAAACATAAACAACCCGATCAGTTCAACGCTTCCTTATTTTCATTGGACAGTCTGGCAGCTGTCATCCTCTTTATTGCATGAAATCAGACTACTCAAGGTGTCTTCTTTCTTTCTCTGTGTGTGCACAAAAATAACAGCAACATAGAATTATGAAAGGTTGTCTGTCTACCTGTAAGAAGCTTAATTAATGAGAGAAAAGAAACACCATAAAGAACATAAGAGATGAGAGAAGTATCGTTTGGAAATGGATGACATACAAAAATAAGAAATGTGATTTTATACCTCTAACTCCTAGACAACAAACAAACTGCAAAAAACCCACAAGACACATACTAAGAGGCTCAGATATTTGGCAGAAAAAAAAGGAACATTGTGAGGAGAGTAAACAGAAAGCACTTGTGACACCCTATCAACTTAAAGAGAGTGAACCATGCAAACATTTTTCAACCCATTGCATCAAAGGCAGTCCTTATTTTCAAAAGGCTGGTCAGCTACCTTCTTTTCTATGACAACAAAAGAGCTTCCTTCTAAGGTGTTTCTTTTAAGACCACAACACTTTAAAGTTTTAAAAGTTGCAGTTCCAAGCACTATAGGGTTTTGATATCTTTCCAGGATAAGAATTAACTGCACAAACAAGTTTGATTCAACAACTCGAGCACTAAAGCTCATCAAAAGGGTTTAAGTGTTATACATACTAAGACATTAATTAAGGACATCAGAGTTTTCATGTTACTGGTTGATAGATGAAACAAGTGAGAAATCAGGTACTATTAACCCCATTCCTTGCCTGTCACTACATATCCTGCATCAGGCCTTTAGCTATGTTCCACTGCAGGACAAAGGGATTTTACACAGCCATCAGGTCTGGATGGTGCTCAATGAAGAATTGTTCCCAAGTAGTCATAACCACATGCTAGTAGAGTTTCAAATCTTCCTTTTATATTTCACTGCTTACCATTGTAGACAAAATAAACAAAATATGTACAACAGGTGCCTACCATAGGCCTTCTCCCACCCCTAAAGGGACTTTTTGCTGAGTGTACTGAAATATCCTTTGTATGGCCAGACTTGAAATTTAGGATCAAGTGCCAAAAACACACAAAATACTAATGTTCTCTATTAAGTCCATCCAGATAGGTTTCTATCTCCAAACTAAAACCTTGAAGCTTCCCCCCCTTAAAGAGGTTAAACACACAGAACAGTCTTTGAATGTTAAAAGTTCAGGGAAGGGTACTGGGCAAGTCTACAAACACCTTTTCCATCTGTACCAGTGTCAATCTGGAGTAAAGAAAGAGAGGAAGTGCTCTTTCTATCAGTTTGACTCACTGCCTCAACCTAGATCAATTCAGTTTCTACAATGGAAAGAAGTATGAGCCAGAGACTCCACCTGGTTTGAATACCTGTTATTTTTTTAATATCCATCTGGGCACAACCTAAACTGCTGGGACTGATTCATCACCCTTCAAGCTCAAATCCAAAAACTGAACTCCAGCTTTCAAGGAGCCTGACACTTACACACAGGCCTTCGAGCAAGTCACTTCAGAAGCATGAAAGGAGTTCTTCACCAGTAACACTTAGATCACCTGTGCTCCCCACCAAAGTTTTCCCTCACATATCTGGACTCTAAGCTTCAGGGGCTATTTGCAAGAATAGAAACACACTGGTATTCACTCCTGACCAGAAAGAAAGAAAAACAAGAACATGCAACTTTTTCTGATAACTCACACACAGAAGTTTTACTGTCTTTATGCAGGATTACTAACCCCTAGGAATCAGAGCAAGACTCAGATCTCTACTGATCTGAAGTCTGTAACTTCAAAACTAGCTCTTGTTTCACTATTACTGAAAGAATTTGTAAGAACACTCTGTCCCTTTACAGGACATTTCAGGTCAGTCACTGTCTAAATTTACTTCACAAATTGCATGACAGCATATTATCATCCCAGCAGTCAAGGTATTTGCAGTAGTTATATAGTTCTGTACATTGTAACAGATCTACCTACTCAGGTTTCCAAACCCAATCATCCTGTCCAAGGTATTACTAATTATCATTGCTACTATGACAGTGCCTCTGGACAGTATGAGTGATAAAACTCTGATTCATGTTTGATTCCTACCCTCAAGGAAAAGAGGGCTCTAGTATTAAAAACAAATAGGGAAAGCAGCAAACAGTAGAATAAGCAGAGGGAATTGGAGTCTTCAAACCATAAAGATGTTCATTTAAAGCCCCGCAACCTCTCACCCACAAAATAAGAGGAAACAAAGCCGTAGCTTCAGGAAAAGAGAAATAATATCAAGTCAAATAACTGAAGTGCCAATAATCAAAGCTTAAAATAGGAGCAAAACATTTTACATCAGGATACAAGACCCAGCAAGTCTGAAAACGCTCTCTGCAGTTTGTCAGTGAACTACACTGCCATTCAATGCCAAATGGTAAAGGCAACACAAAAACACTTCAGAATAAAGAAAGGAAAAAGATTGCAAAGTTGTTAAAACTACAAGCTTTGGTTAACAAAATCCTGGATCAGCAACTTACAAGCAAACCTCCAAACTTCTTGCCCTGTGAAGAGAACGGGTGCTTAGGGCATCTCATCAAACAGGACATGAAGAAGACCACCACAGAAAAACCTCAACATTCCAATTTCTAACTTTTCATCAGATGCCTAAGGTTTTAAAAGCTGCATCGCAGTTTTTCTAAAGAGCACAGAATAAGGCTCCCAGCACTGTCTCACACTTCTATAACGACCCTAAAAAGCACACAAAGTTTCTCGGATAAACACACTGGTACTGCTATTGCAACTAACAAAAACAAAACACACACAAAACAAACATTGTGAGGCAACATATTGCAAGTTTCCTCCTCCAATTTTCAGAAGGGCTCAAACTTCAATGTCTAACCTTAAAAAAATAAACCCTATACTCAGCATTTTAAAGAAAAATCAACAAAGCCAAAATTACTACAGGAGTAGAAGTAAAATATGCTTCCTAACAAAGCACATAAGCTCTTACATTTTTTACAGGAATGGGGAAAAGGAAAAAAACTGTAGGATTCTTTATTAGCAGTACATGAACAGATAACATTTCAATTCAAATAAAGCAAAAGCAGCCTAAGACACTTGAAGGGAGGGGAAAACAATGTGTTTTGGCTAAGCAGCCATATGTTTTTCTGAAGTCTGCCACTCTTTCAAGCATTTTTACTTATCATAAAAGTCAGTTTCTCATTGAAGATAAAGTAACAGAGCCCAGTCCACTTGTTTTACTGTAAAGACAAGTTAAAATAATAATAACTGGTGATAAATGGCCCCCCTCTTAATTCCACAGCCAAAAAGAAGTATACTCTAAGCAATTCACAATTTTAGGTAATCCAGTTATTCTTGTAGGATTGATAAACAGAGGAATGAGATTTACAGTGCTGCATAACCTGACATTATCCTTTTACTTAAGCATCTGTTTAGCTCTTGTTGCACAGTCCCCCCAGAAGCAAATGACACAATATCTAACAATGTTTTCCTTATCTATTAAAAATAAACAGCAGGGTCCTTATTCACAGACCTTTAAGATATATAGCCACAATAGGTCATCACATACATGGAATTCTACATACTTCAAGCAATCCCAAAAACAAAATATGCATGTATTTTAGCAGAACTTGCCTGGAGAAAGATTTACCTAATGAATGCTATTTGTTAAAACACGCCTTGCTTCACGTATGCAGACAACTACAGAACAAGTCACATGAACATCTGTCTATAAAACCTAGTTCAGAATTTGTTGGTGGGTTTTTGTTTTATTTTTTTCTTTTAACGCAGTCAGTTTCCCGTATTTTACTACAGGGCCAACGTGTCCTACTGGGAGGCAGCAATCGCTGTGCTCCCAGCTGTCCCTCTCCCAAGCACAGGCACAGACAGGCAGCAGCACCATCGTCAGCTGCATTGTGCTGGCAAGTCGGGGGCGGGGAAGAAGACCACCAGCGCACACACCAGGGCTTCTTCTCGCTGCTCACTGCGCCAAGGCTACTCCCCAGAGCACACACGGTATGCACTAAGCTTAGCCTTGTCTCTGGGGACCTTTAATTTCCTGGCTGGCACCGGTACTATTCTTGACTTCACAGCACTACCAGAAACATTTGTAGGTACCGATATTATCACGATGGTTACACTTCGGGAAAAATCAAACTGAGAAAACAGTGCCCTGTGACGACAATATAAAAAATAAAGCAAAACAGAATACAAATTAAAACCGTAACGCTATTTTAACTTTCCACCAGCAGGTCACATAGCCTAAAGCAATGGTTGTAAGCAAAGCACTGTATACATGCCAGGCCGAGCAACCCAGGAACTTGCAGCACAAGAAACTATTTAAGTGCTCGGCTCAGAAGACAGAAATGACATGGACATAACGAGATTATTACTTGGAGCGAAGGCACGACAGAGCCTTGATAAAGGACAGAGTGTTTAATACAGGCAAGCAACGCTCAGCTGAGAAAGGACGGGGAGAAAACCAGGCTTTCGCATTCCTAGGGCGAATAGAGGACCTGGCAAGCGTAGCGTAACCCGCACAAAGCCCGCTCCGGAGGCAAAGCATCCCACCACACACCCGGGAAATGGAAAACGAAAGGAAACAACTGTTGTGAAACACGGCTCACCCCTCGCTGCACTCCCGGCTTCCCAGGGCCGGGGCCGCCCCGGGGGCGATCCCGGTCCGTCCGGACGCCGCCCCGGCCCCCGAGTATCCCTGCCTGGAGCCCGCCCGCGCTTCTCGCGAAACACCCGGAGGGAAGGGAAAAGATTAAAATGCAGGGGGAGAAGGGCCCGAATCCGGCCCGGAGATCGGCATCCACACAGACACACACACACACA
>VZRX01021866.1:2688-15892 GCA_013398075.1 Notiomystis cincta
ATCCCTGCCCTGATCCACCCCTGAATTCCTGCCCTGATCCACCTCTGAATCCCTGCCCTGATCCCTTTCCTGCAGCCCTGCCCTGATCCATTCCTGAATCCTTGCCTGCATCCTTCCACTCCTGCATCCCTGCCTGCATCCCTGCTCTGGTCCCTTCCTGCATCCCTGTCTGCACCCTGCCATGATGCACACCTGCATCCCTGCTCTGATCCCTGCCCACATCCCTGTATCCCTGTCTGTACCCCTTTCTCCATCCCCTCCTGCATCCCTGCCCTCATTCCAGCTTCCAGCCCAGCCCAGATCCCCACACACATCCCTGTGTGTATCCCTGCCCACATCCCTGCCCAGATCTTGTCCACATCCCTGCCTGCATCAATCCCTGCATCCCTGCCTGTGTTCCTGCCTGCATCCCTGTCAGCTTGGAGAACCCCCTCTCACAGCCTCAGCCTTGCCAGGCTGTGAAATGTCAGAGCCAGCACAAGGCACAGTGAATTCCTTTTCACAGTTACTCAATGTGAAAATACAGAATGCACAGGGAATTTTTTTTCCCTTTTTTTCCTCCTTTTTTTGCTTTTTTCCCTCTCCTTTTCATCTTTTTATTTCTCTTACACATTTTTTTCCTCTCCTTTTCTTTTTCCTCTCCTTTTTTTTCCCCCCTCAGAAACCTGCTAAACCCTCCCCTGTTCCATATGGATCCTCCACCTGCACATTGGGATGTGGCCCTCAGCAGATGCTTCACTCTCTTCACGGCTCTCTCAGGGATGTGAAACCCTCACAGCCCCAAGATAACGAGGTTTTACCCCACAACCCACACCTAAACCACTCCAAATCCCCCAAAATTATCACAGAACTCCCATCTCCATGTGGTGCAGCCACTATTGGAGTAGTGGCTCTAAAGGAGCCAGCTCTGGATGCTGTGAAAAACCTGGAAAAGAAATGGAATCCCTGAATGGTTTAATTTGGAGGAGACCTGGAAATCATCCCACCCCTTGCCATGGGCAGGGACAATTCCCACTATCCCAGGTTGCTCCAAACCCTGTCCAGCCTGGCTTTGCACACTTCCAGGGATGGGATAAAGAAGGAAAATCAATAGATCAGATTGCTCCAGGCCCCATCTGACCTGGCCTTGAACATTTCCAAGCATGGAAGGAAAATTAATTTTAAAAAAAAGGGTAAAAAAAAGATTCCCAGCCTTGTTCCTTCCATGAGAAGGATGGGAAGAGAAATGCCAGGCAGCAGCCCTGGGAATTCTCTCTACACTCTCAGCTGGGCTGTGACCTGTTTGCTGTATTTGAAGCTTGAAATAGAGCCTTATGAGTAATGTGGTTCAGGTGCTTATCACCAATTAATTAATTCTTTTGCACGGTGGATACCTAATTAAAGCAGTCTCAGGTAATTCCTTGGGGAGAGGGGGGGGCTCAAACTAATGGGGCTGCTTAAACGAGGTTGTTTCTCTGCTGGTGTAACTGGTTGGGTGATTCCCAGAGGCTGGAAAGGGTCATTGGGCTCCCTGTGAGTGTTACTTAAAATAAAATTCTAATAAAGTTTTGATTGGGGTGAAATCGTCGGAGGATGATTTCTCATCGTGAGGATTCCTGCAGCTCAAGGCTTTGCCTGCTTGCAGGAGGGGTTTTTGGGGGAAAAAGGTGAGGATCTAGCCAAAAAATAAAGGGATTTGTGGTTTGTTTGAGCTGAGAAGTGATTTGCTGAGGGGTGGGCTCAGCAACCTGGCACAAAATCCACATTTTCTTCCCCTTTCCTGTGAGCACATGGAGGGTGTCCCCAAAAAAGGATCTTTTAACCAAATCAGGGCAATTTCTTGTCCCAGTTCCTCTGTATCCCCATGCAAATGAGCAGGGATTTGTAAAGCCAGGGGCTGGTAAATCATGGAATCATTTAGGTTGGAGAAGATCCCTGAGATCCTGAGCTGAACCATTCCCCTGCCTGGAATTTGGGGTATTTTGCATGAGGCTCAGGGTGGGTTTGTCCCTTTCCAAATCCTCTTGGAAATGTGGTGTTGACACAGCCAAATGCCCAAACCCTTTGGAGAAACAGCTCCATTTGCAGCTCTCTCTCCATCCTCCCTCCCTTTCAATCCCTGTTTCCCATCAAGATCCTTTTCTTGACCTGGCCAACGCTTAAGAGCAGGATGTTAAAACCTGGATCTGTTAATTAACATGAAATAATAGCTCTTGGCTGCTTCCCTTAATTAAGGGTCAGGAGTTCAGAGCTGGGTGAGCAGAAAAGGAAGGAATTCCTGACTGTGGGGTGGGGAGGCCCTGGCACAGGGTGCCCAGAGAAGCTGTGGATGCCCAATCCCTGGAGATGTTCAATTCCAGGCTGGATGAGCAGCCTGTGATAGTGGAAGTTGTCCCTGCCCATGGCAGGGCTTGGAATGGGGTGAGTTTTCCTTCCACCCCACACCAGTCTGGAATTCTGTGATTTGTGTGCTGGAGATGCCCTGATCCATCCATGGATTTGAGGGAATTTCTCAAGCCATGTGTTCTCCTCCACTCCTGTGCTGCAGCAGCCTCCACTCTCCCAGTGGCCTCTGGGTGTTGTTTAACATTTTATTAAACCTTAAAAACCCAACCCAACCCCCCCAATAAAACCACAAAACAACAAAAAACCACTGAGCCTTAAGGCATTTTCATTTTCAGTGAAGTGCAGCCGTGGTGGGGCTGAGCCCTGGTGGAGACCACAGGGCTGGGGATGGTGTGACAGGATGTGTGTCCTTAGCTGACCCTGCTGGCTGTCACAGCATGTGGCACCCCTTCCCTCCTGTGTCACAGCAGCAGGACATGCCAGCCTTGTTCCCCAGTATTTGGGCATCCTGAGTCCCCAGATTTCTGGGCATCCTTATTCCCCAAAATTTGGACATCCTTATTCCCTGATATTTGGGTGGCTTTATTCCCCAAAATTTGGATATCTTTATTCCCTGATATTTGAGTGGCCTTATTCCCCAAAATTTGGATATCTTTATTCCCTGATATTTGGGTGGCTTTATTCCCCCAAATTTGGATATCTTTATTCCCTGATATTTGGGTGGCTTTATTCCCCAAAATTTGGATATCTTTATTCCCTGATATTTGCGTGGCCTTATTCCCCCAAATTTGGATATCTTTATTCCCTGATATTTGAGTGGCCTTATTCCCCCAAATTTGGATATCTTTATTCCTCAGTATTTGGGCATCTTTATTTTCTACTGTCTGGGCATCCTTATTCCCTGATATTTGGGGTGGCCTTATCCTTCAGTATTTGATCATTCTTATTCCTCAAAATTTGGACATCCTTATTCCCCAGTATTTGGGAATCCATATTCCTCAAATATCTGGGAATCTTTATTTCCCTCTATATGGGCTTTCTTATCCCTCAGTATCTGGACATCCTTATTTCTCAGTATTTGGGCATCATAATTCCCCAGGTATCTGGGAGTTCCTTATTTGTATGTGGGAATTTGTATTCCTTGGTATTTGGGCATCCTTGAAATCCTCAGTATTTGGGCATCCTGATTCCTCAATATTTGGGCATCCTTGTTCCCTGGTATTTGGGCATCTTTATTCCTCAATATTTGGGAATGTTATTCCTTGGTATTTGGGCATCCTGGTTCCTCAGGGTTTGGAAATCCTTGTTCCTCAGGATTTGGGCATTCCTGAATTCCCCACAGTCCAGGCCTTCTTCCTCCTCAGAATTTGGACATCCTTATTCCCCAGTGTTTGGCCAAGGTCAGGGAACACCCAGAGCCTGAGCTGCTCCCACCTCTGGGATTATCCCTCGTGCACCAACACTTTTTCCCAGGATTTCCCCCCAAACAACAACCCTGGAGCAGGCTGGGGCTTTGTTCAACTCTCAGTGCATTCCCTTTTTCCTGGAGCAGGTCTGTGCTCCCTCCCCCTGCTAATGGGATGGAGAGAGCCAACATTTTCTAGGAATGGCTGGAGGGACTGGCTGGAGGAGATGTCCCAGCTTGTTGATCCTTCACCTGAACAATCTTTTTAAAAACCCCATAAAAACCCTAAAAAACAAGAAAAGGAAGTCGAGGTTGGTTCCTGTTTGCCTCAGTTTGAGCCGGGAGAAAACAAAGGGCTGAGGTTCCCACTGCTCCTGATGCCCACGGGGCAGGGGCTGCTCCAGGGAAAAGGGACACGCCTGGAATGTGAGGCTGGAGCATCCTGGCTCCCTCTGGCTTCAGCTCTGGCACACGAGGTGGGAGAGGAGAGGGGCACAGCCCGAGCCAGGCTCTCTGCAGAGCCAATTCCTGTGCTGAGCTCTTCCTTCGGAGCAAAATTAGGGAAGGGGAAAATACTCTCTGCCTGGTAATTCCCATCCTTGGGAATGCCCAGGGCCAGGTTGGACGAGGCTTGGAGCATCCTGGGATAGTGGGAAGTGTCCCAGGGGGTGGAACTGGGTGAGATTTAAGGTCCTTTCCAAGCCAAACCAATCTGGGATCAATAATTGGGGCTGAAACATGAGCCCATCCCACCTCTCCCGAGGGATCGGGTGCTGCTGGGCTAAGGAAGCTGTTTCCATGGAAACAGGCTCGTTTTCCACTCCTCTTGTCTTTTAATTTATTTATTTCTTTATCTGCCAGCACATCTCTGACCTGCAAGCTGCTTCCCCAGGGATTTAAACACCGTATTGGGCATCCAGGATAAAAAATATCTGGGAAAGGGAATAAAATCCCTGTGGAGAGGGGTTGGGAGCTGTGGCTGGAACCACTACTCAGGATTAAGGTGCTTTGCCCCAGAGAAGCCCACAGGCACAAACTGAGCTCAGACCATTTTCTTTCCTTAAGGAAAGAGTGGAATATTTGGAGTTTTGGTGTCTTAATGCTCCTTTCCCAACCAGGTCTGTAACTCCTGCTGGGATCAGTGGGACTATCCCATCTCCCACCCCCTGGAAAACGTGGCTCTGCTATTTTCTACTTTGCCTGTTGTATTTTTAGACTTTTCTGGATATATTTAGTGATTTTTTTTTTTTTCAGCTGAGCTGCCTATTTTTAGCCATGGCTTTTAGCAAAAGCCACGAGATGCCTGGCAAAGCCATCCAGGCCCTCACGAGGGATTCCCACGCTCCAGCCAGGCAGCTGGAGCCATATTCCCAGTTTTCCCTTCTGGATGCTCCATCCCAGCTGGTTTTGGGGGGGAAAAGGCAGTTTTTGGGGGAGGAAAAGGCAGCTTTTGGGGAAGAAAAGGCAGTTTTTGGGAGAGCCTGCTCCCCTCAGTGGGGATGCAGCGAGCTGGGCTGGGCTCAGCTCTTGGGAAGTGCAAGGACAAGGAGAAATCCCAGCGTGGATGAGATCTGGGACAAATCCCTCCATTAGAATTCCCAGCCTGGAACCTTTTCTGGATCAAAAAATACCCTTTTCCATCCAAAAAACCCCACCTTTTCTGAACCAAACTCCCAGTGGGTGATGCCTGATCCCTGCTCTCCCCCAAATCCTGCCTGTCCCACTGGGATTCACCCACTTTGTTAGAACTGAGTGGGAAATGCTGGTGCATGAGGGATGGAAAATATGACTTTTTCTGAAACCAAGGAGCAGGGAGGCTGCTGCTTTCACCCCAAAAAAGGAGCTGTTTTTGGTGTGGGTGATGCTGCTCTCAGTCTTTGTGGTGGGGGAACAGAGAGATTTTGGCCTGGCCAAAATCAGCACTTCCTGTTTCATTCCTGCTTTTCCTTTGGCTTTGGAGGGGAGAGGTGGATTTTATGGAAAGCAGAGAAAAAGCTCTCTGGGAGGTGAAAAAAAGTCTGGGAAATTGAATCCTGGAATCATTAAGGTTGGAAAAAGCTTCCAGGATTGTTTTGTCCAAGTGTTCCAAAGGCCACCCCTGCCCCGTGTCCCCAAGTGCCACATCCACGTGGATTTTAGACCCCTCCAGGGGTTGAGCTGCCTCCTCCAGTGCCTCCTCCTGCCTCTTCCAACCCCAGCTGGCAGGAGAGGATGTGTTCCAGGGGTTAAAACTGCAAAGGGTCACATTTGGGTGGGCAAAGGCCTCAAACCTCAGAGATGCAGGAGGTGTCTGGTGATAGCCCAAATCTCACTCAGTGCCTGTTTGCACTTCCAGGAGTGTCAGGAAGTGCTTTCCAGGGATGCTTCCCAGGGTTTGTGCAGCCTTTGGACAGTGACAGACCCAACCCAGTGCAAAATGTGCTTTGAGAGGTCTCTTCTGTAGTGGCAGTGCCTATTTAGGGTAATTGCACTAATTAATCACCCTTAAAATCATAAAGCTGTGGAATGGTTTGGGTTGGAAGGGATCTCAAACTCATTTTTTCCACCTCCTGCCACCTTTCACTATTCCAGGCTGCTCCAACCTCTATCCAGCCTGGCCTTGGGCACTTCCAGGGATGGGGAAATGCCATTTTTTAAAACATTTGGGAGAATTTCAACCTCCACCCACACAGACCTTGAGCTAAAACCCAACTGAAAGAGGAGAAAAAAGCTTATGGAGGTGGTTAAGCTCTGATTCCATGGGTTTGGAGCTGGATCCCAGGATCCCTCTGCTCCACAGCCTCTCAGCTGAGCCCTGTGCAAAGCAGGCAGCAGCTTGTGCTGACGAGGAGCTGGCAAACGAGCCTTAATTACTCCTGCAAGCAGAGCTGGCAGCTCTGGGATGCCAGAGCCCCACAGGAGCCCGGGCTGGGAGGGGGGAATGGGATGGCAGCTTAGCAGGAGGGCTCAGCTTCAAGAAATGCTCCTTTTGCAGTGGCTGTTTTGGGTTGGATGTGTCATTTGGTGTGGAAATGCATCCAGGAATCCAGGAGGATGGGACTGGCTGGGCCCAGAGCAGTGGTGCAGCTCAGAGCACCTCAAACCCCAATCTCATCCCATCAAGCTGCTCCACATCCATGTTTGTTGCTCCACATCACAGATAAAAGCTGAATATTCTGGCAAAGCTGGAGTGAGCAGACACAGCTGCATCAGGGATGTGCCTCGCTGCTTGCCCACCTAAATCCCAATTTTTGGTGCCTCTTTGGGCTGGGCACCGCTGGTGACAGAAGAAAATGTCATTCAGATGTGTCAAAGGCTCTTCATTCAACAGACAGCAGCACATGAGGTGTTTTTTTGGAGCTTAGGGATCAACTAGGAAAAATCGGCAGCAAAATTTCCATGCCCAGACATTTATTGCAAGGAATTTTTGTGGAATCCCAGAATGATTTGGGTTGGAAGGGACTTTAAAGACCATCCCACTCCATCCCCTGCCATGGCAGGGACACCTTCCAATACCCCAGGTTGATCCAAGCCCTGTCCAGCCTGGCCTTGGAGAATTCCAGGGATGTGGAAGGCTCAGCTTTTCTGGGAAAGCTGTGCCAGGGCCTCCCCACCCTCACAGGGAAGAGATTTAAGCCAAGCCAAGCTGCTGGAGCATCCTCCTCTCCTTCAACCCCCAGTTCCTCTTTACTCATTGCAGTCAACCAAACAACACCCTAGAAAGTATCCTCAGATCCAAGGAAAAAAAGCCAAAAGTTTTGAGCATGGCAGTTAGAAGGAAGTTGATTTTCCAGGCATTTTATTTCCTGGCCCTGACATCCCTCCCTGGGCAGGCACAGGGCTGGGAACCTCCAGAGCCAGGACTGGAGATGTGGTGGATGCAGAGAGCCTGCCTGAGCCCACCTGGGGAGTCTGGGCATTCCCAGGATGGAGGAGTGACGGCAGCCCTTGGATACAGGGCTGTGCCAGCATTGTCCCAGTTAATCTCCAGGTCCCCTCCAGCAGAGCTCAGCTCCTGGTCCTAGCCAGCAAAACCCCAAACATGAAGCTGAAACCACCGTGCTTCCCAGTATTTCCTGGTCTTCCCATTATCACAGGGCTGCTCTGACACCTGGTGCTGCTGTGCTGAGCTTGGCCTGCAGTGAGAGGAGTTTTGGGGCACTCCCAGGGGATTCAGACAGTGCCTTATTTCCCTCACTTAATGGTGTGTGCCTGGATAATGGGATTCCTGCTCTGGAGCCCACAGGTTAATGAGTCCTTGCTCATTATTTTCATGCTAACGATGTTTAACACAGCCAGGACTGGGATGTTGTATTGCTGTAATTACAACCCAGGATCTTGCCAGGTTGTTTTGATATTTGTCTGTCCAGCAGAGGGGCCAAGGGTTATTTTCTGTGTGTGGAAAGGGTTGGATTCCTTTAGAGGGATGCAAAAAGCTGGGGAGGGATTTTGGATAAGGGATGGAGGGACAGGACACAGGGAATGGCTTCCACTGCCAGAGGGCAGGGCTGGATGGGATATTGGGAACTGGGAATTCTTCCCTGTGAGGGTGGGCAGGCCCTGGCACAGGGTACCCAGAGAAGCTGTGGCTGCCCCTGGATCCCTGGCAGTGTCCAAGGCCAGGCTGGAAAGAGCTTGGAGCAGCCTGGGACAGTGGGAGGTGTCCCTGCCATGGCAGGGGTGGGATGAGATGAGCTTTAAGATCCCTTCCAAACCAAACCCTTCCATCTCTCTATGATAAACCCAATCCAAACAAAAAACCCTGGAGGTTTGGGGTTGCTCCTGGTGGTTCCACACCTTCCTGGGGGCACAGTGGGGTCTCCTCACTCTGGGATTTAAAAGCTGCTTTTGTGTCTGCCCTGTTGGAGCAGCTCCACCTGGGCTGTGCCCTCGAGCTCACCCTGAATGTCACCTGCTGCTTTTCTGTTATTCAGGGTGGAGGAAACGCCCCAGGGTTTCCCCAGGGGTGGAAATGCTCTAAAACCATCACTGGCCCCAAACTGGTTCTGGTTTCTACTTGAAGCACCTGCAGAGGGGCTGAGCTGGCCGAGGTTGTGGAGGCTCCTGGGAGGCTCCCCTGAGGTGCCTGAGTTACCCCAGAGTCCCCAAATTTGTGCCAGCAGCCCTGTGCTCACTGATGACCCCTCCCAGCAGGGTCCCACCCTTCCCTCACCTTATTTTTGGGGCTGTTTTCCCCATTTTAGTGCCCCCAGGGCTGGTAAGAGCAAGACAGGGTTTCCTTGCAGGAGGGTGGCAGCAGGGCTGGATATACTGAATTATTTAAAGGATGAGGGCTGGAACAGCCATGCAGATGCTCTCAGCAGTCCTCCCTGCTCCCATGGATCCTAAACAAGGAATGACTGAAGTCCCTGAAGTGATTCCCTGCTACTGGAGCAGGTCCTTTGTATGAAAGGGCACAACATGGAATCATTTAGGTTGGAAAAACCCTCTGATATTGGGTCCAACCATTCCCCCAGCACTGCCAAGCCCACCACTAATGTCCCCAAGTGCCACATCCACACACTTTTGGGACACCTCTAGGGATGAGAATCCCACTGGGATGACTTCTGCTGCCTGAGGAAAGTCTCTGTGGCAGCCAAACCGTGCACAGCAGCCCCTTGGTGGAACCTGCACCAGCTTCCCCAGCTGTGCCAGACCCACAGCACCCTCCATGGCTTTGCAGGGGAGGGAAGAGCAGGAGGGATGCGCTCTGCAGCTCAAACCCCTCTCCAGCCACGAAATAAAAGGGGACAGAGATGAGAGAAACCCGCAGGGAAACAACGACCGAGCTGAGCTGAACCTCTAGGACAGCACAGAGCTCGCCCTGAGGGAAGCAGATCCTGCCAGGAGCTCGGGCTGGCACTGGGAGCTGGGGTGGAGCACTTTGGCAGCGTTCCCCACGAGATGCTCCTTCCTCCCACTCCCCACGAGCTCTGTGCACCAGACAGTTAAATCCATGCCCTGTCCCTGGGCATCCTCCAGCCCTCTCAGCTGCTGGGGCTGCCAGCAGCCCTGGGCTGTTTGCCCACCGACTGAAACCTCTTCCTGTGCTGAAAACCTCTCTGAATGCAAACAGAAAGTGTCCCTGGGGGCTGGGCTTGCAGGGCACGGGGCGGGGGGACCCACGGAAGGAACCTGCGGCTGCGGCGCCTGCGAGGGACCTCGGGGTCTGTGAGTGATGTTCCCGTGGAGCTGAGTTTCATTTTCTCTTTTTGTCTGTAGGCAGTGAAGGGCCAAGAGGAGCAGAGCTTCCCTTAGAGGCACAAAGCACCACAGAGATCAGCTTCTGGTAAAAAATACCCTTTCCTTGTCCTCCTCCCCTCCTCCTCCTCCTCACACCCTGGCTGGCCCTGGTGTGACTCCTCCAAGCACAGGCACCAGTGCCAGGTTGATTTCTTCTATAAAACCCTCTCTCCAAACACTCTAAACCCCTGAAAATGAGCTCAAGCTGGGCATGCCCCCAGCTTTTCCTTAAAAACACCACAATTCCCTTATTTTAGGGCTTGTCCCATCTCCCAGGGGTCTCTGTGCCCTGCTGCTGCAGGACATCCCAAAAGAAAAACCTCATTTTGGAGCTGGCAGGAGAACTGCTGGAAAATACCTTCTGCTGGAGGAGGTGGATGCTGGGGTTCTGCTGCCTCTGCCAGAGCTCACTGCTGGTAGAAGGTGCCGGAAAAACCTCTGGGATCCAGCCCTTAATGAGCACCCCCCTCCTGCCTGGGGTAGAAACCTCGAGAAACAGGAAGCTCCAGCATCCTGTTTAGCATCTCAATGTGCAAATTGGCAGCAGGGACAAAGCCAGGGAGGCCAAGGGACACAGGGACACACTCTGGGCATGGACAAGGGCTGGATGGCGGGCAGGGAGTGAGTCTGGCACGGCGGCTCGGGCTGCTGGGGGAGCCTGTGCCCTGATTTTTGCTGCTCTCAGAGGCTTTCATGGAACAGCAAACACCAAAGCACAGCTCAGCTGGGGCCCTGCTGCTGCAGGCTGGGCTCTGGGCAGTCCCAGTGTCACCTAAGGGGCATCCCTGCTGTGGGGACAGTGGGGACAGTGTGTCCCTGCCCTGGGTCAGCATCTCCCATCCTCACCCCCTCGCTCTGACGGCTCTGACACTCCTCATGTGCAGCCCCAAGCCATCCTTTGGGGATTTGCAGGGCTGGGAGCTGCCCAGCAGCTGACCCTGGTGTGTTCCTGCCCACAGCCCATCCCAGGAGCACTCCTGGCCTGCCCATGGCTAGCAACAACACTGCTAGCATAGCACAAGCCCGCAAGCTGGTGGAGCAGCTGAAGATGGAAGCCAACATTGACAGGATAAAGGTAGGGATCCTTGGGAGCTGCTTCTGGGAATGCTGGGAGGTGGTGGCTGCTGCCCAAGGCACGGGGTGGGAGCTGGGATGTGGAGCCAGGTGGTGTTTGTGGGGGATCTCAGTGATCCTGATGGATTTGGCTGCAGGCAGAGGGAGATGCTCACCCATGGGATCAGAGAATCCAGGAATGGTTTGGGTTGGAAGAGACCTTAAAGCCCCTCTCATTCCAACCTCCTGCCAGGGACATCTTCCACCATCCCAGGTTGCTCCAAGCCCTGTCCAACCTGGCCTTGGACACTTCCAGGGGTGAGAGGCAGCTGGAAGCATCACCTGGAGCCCTGCTGGGTGGTGGGGAGGAGTGACTGTCCCCAAGGCATCTCAGCTCCTTGCTGAGAGCTTAAATCCAGGCAGAGAAGTGCTCCAGGGCTGGGCTGAGCTCCAGTGGCTCGGGAGCTGCTGCCATGTCAGGAATAAACAGCGAGGTTGGTGGGTGAGGGCAGGAAATGCTGCTGTGGATGTTCCTGCCAAGGGATGCGTGGGAGAGCCAGCAGGGATGCTAAAGTCAGTCCTTGTCAGGTGAAGGATGGGAATGGGGGAAGGCTGGGAAGGCTGGGAAGGCTGGGAATGGGAATGCAGGCTGACAGACCAGCTCAGAGCCCAGCAGGGAAGAACCAGCCCCACCAGGGATGTGCTGCCGGGTCCTTGTCTCAGCTCTGATTTCCCTGCCCAGGGACGCTCTCCAGGTGTCCCCTGCTGGTGGCACCCTCCAGGTGGGATGTCCCCAGCTCAGCCTGTCCCTAACTCAGGGCTCCTCCTCTCCCAGGTGTCCAAAGCAGCAGCAGACCTGATGGCATACTGCGAAGCCCACGCCAAGGAGGACCCTCTATTGACCCCCGTCCCGGCCTCAGAAAACCCCTTCAGAGAGAAGAAGTTCTTCTGTGTGATCCTGTAAACCCTGGAGGAGCCTGACGGGCACTCAGGCCACCCTGAACACTGGGGTAGAGTTTTTGGGAACGGGGACGACCTGCTGGTCTGCAGAATTTAAACAAAAATAAGTAAAAAACACGGCCTGGAAGCTACAGAGATGTGCATGTTTAAAGAACCTGGCCACCTTTGGGGGAATCAGATGATCTGCATTGCAAGGCAAAAGATCTGAAGTCTGTAGAGTTGCCTAGAAAGAGAAAAACAAAAACAAAAACAAAAAAAAAAAATGTAAAGAATAAATCTGTGTCACTTTTCTGCTCACGAAATTGTTTGATTGTTCCATATTTAAAGCACCAGAGCTGTGCTGAGCAAAGTTAACTGCTAAGGATGTGTATAACCTTCTTGGAATGATATTGCTGGTTTCTTTCCAAGCTAATAATTTTGATTTAAGTTGTCAGATATATAGAGACAGGTTAGGTGGCTGTGCTGTTACTCAATGTTTGGTCTTGTGCTTTCTCATTTCTGGCTGTAGCGTAGCAGGGGGGGCAAGGGGACACCAGCAGCTCTGTGTTCCCAGGAAGCCCCCACTTTTTTACCATTTCTCTCTGTGGTTAGCTTTGGTTCTGCAAGTAGAAGTGATTCCTGTGTCGTGCTTGGTGCTTCATAGCCCTGTGATGACATTCTGTGGTAGTGCATGAGAGTTTCAGTCCGTTCATCCGCTCCAGGCTTTGCTTTTCCAGCGCCTGGCACCACGTGCTGGTGGAAGCAGCTGTAGGGAGGAAACAGAGGCGGTTCTGAGAGCAAGGAGAGCTCCTGAGATGCCTTAGACGTGCCTGAAATACCTCCTGTGGTAGGGCAGGTGCCAGCCCGGGTGCAGGGCGAGCCAGAAATCCGAAATTCAAAGCTGACCACTTCTTTCCAGGTCTTTCCTGTCTCCTGCACCTCTGTGCCTCTGCCCTCCTCGCTTGCTCCTGCTCCTTCCCTGGCTCCTGGTAGCACTTCTGTCCCTTGGGGCTGCTCTGCAATGTTGCTGGGGTGTTGTTCAGTGCTGGGGTGCTGCTCCATGGTGGAATGCTGCTCCATGGTGGGATGCTGCTCCATGGTGGGATGCTGCTTCAGGGTGGGATGCTGCTCCTCCATGGAATGCTCTTCCATGGGATGCAGTCCCACCATGGGATGCTGCTCCTCCATGGAATGCTGTTCCTCCTGGGATGCTGCTCCTCCATGAGATAGTGTCCCACCATGGAATGCTGCTCCTCCATG
>VZRX01021867.1:13492-26047 GCA_013398075.1 Notiomystis cincta
CGGGCGCACCCGCACGGCCGCGGCTGGCGGGCCGTGCGCTGATTCCCGTTGATCGGGATGCTGATGACACCCGCTCCATCGCCATGGCAACCAAGAGCCCGAATACTTGTCCACATACTTTAGGAACCTCATTAAATCGGGCAGCAGGACAGCAGCTGTGGGCTCAATGTGTTAGGCTGACAGCCGGGGACTCGGTTTATGATGCTCAGGTGATTTTTGGCCCTCTCTAGGCCAAACTGTTGAGAACGTGGAGCTGGTGGGACAGATGGCAGAATAAATAAATATTGCCAATATGTTTAATGTGCACACATCTTCTGAGAGGTGCAAAGCAACCTCGCTCAGTCTTATCAACTCTGGTAATTTTAAACAAAGCATAAATAAAGGATAAAAGAGCTGAGCTGAGGGTTTTCTTAAAAATTTATCTAAGAAGCTGATTTTAAGAACAAATGGATTGAACTGCAGGCTCGTAGCGGATCTCGTAGCTACAGGCTTGTAGCAGATCTCATAAAATGTTGCATAGATATAAGCAATTAAAGTTCTCTAACTTGATGTATAATCATGGAAATTCAGCTATGCAAGGCCCAGATCTTGAGAGGTTGATTCCATTTTCACCACTTCCATGAGGCTCTGCCAGAGGTAGCATTAGTGGAATAAAATCCAAGATTTCTTAGTCAGAGGAATTTTTCATGCATCAGAGGAATTAAACACTCCAGTCACCCCCCAAATTTGGTTTTCATCAAGCTCTGTTGCACTCCCCTGAACTGAGGTTTGGAATTATTAGCACAAATGGGACTTTATACCATGGGGCTAAGCTAAAGATAGATTTAGCCCAAAACCACTCTAAAATCATGTACAGTGCATTTTATGTGATAATGATTGCAATTATTTCATGTTCTTCATAGTTCACCTACTTTGACTTAGGGTGTTAGAAAGCAGTAAAGGCAAAATGTAATTAGACACTTTGTGTCCTGGTATTTTGCATAATTCTGAGTTGGTCTGGGCTTTCACATTATTGCACAAATAAAGTGGAAAAATGGTGGCTTGGAGTTCTCCTTCTCCTCTTTAATGCAGATAAAATTGGTTGTATCACTGAGCAGTGAATCCCTTTGGTCAAAGGTGGTCACCCAGAGGATATTCATGGTTCTAATCATTTCCAAAGGACCAAAGAAAGCAAGAAAAACATGCAACTATGTGAAATAAGCAACCAACTTCAAGATCTCAAAACTGTTATACTCAACAAGAGATGAAAAATAGTAATACTGTCATCCAGGTGCTTTATTTTTTTGTGAAAGGGAATGGCAGATGCCTCAGACCCTAAATTATAATTTCTGGATTCTAAACAAAGAACCTCAATTAGTAAAGCAATTATTAAAATTGGCTGGAATCCATTCTGCCCAGAGTCTCAGACTGAACCCAGTCCAGTTGGCTGCCCAGGACTGTCTGACCTGGAAGGAACTTAAATTAATTTCATAATTCCTTACATCATTTGAAGTTGCTCTGGGTCTTTAACCATAGAGCCAGGACTGGATCCTTTGTTTTGCATTAGGGTTTTTTGGTAGCCATAGTTCTTAGGGCACCAAATCATGAGGGTCTCCACCTGCCCAGCTGGGGAGGAGATTTTGTCTGAGCTTGTGAGCTGTGGATGCAGTGCTGGGACCAAAGACAGGGCCCTCTCAAGCTGAGCATCTCCTGGAGGTGACTTTTTCTTGTGGGCTCAGTGGGACTGCCCTCAATGCCTACATCACAGGGCCACCTTTTGTCCCTAGGCTTGTTTGCAAAAGCAGAGACTTGCTGTTGCTAATCTGATGGATGAGCACTCTTGGAGAGGAAGAGACCTAGAAAACCTGGAAGAGGAAGTGGAGTCACCATCCCTGGAAGTGTTTAAAAAACGTGGATATGGCTCTTGAGGATGTGGTTTAGTGGTGACAGTGGTGGTGCTGCTGGGTTGACTGTTGGACTTGATGATCCTAAAGGTCTTTCCAACCTGAATGATTCTAAGATCTGGATTTAAGGGGGAGAATGGCCCCTGAGGTTCATATTCTTTCCTGTAGCCTCCAAGAGGCAGAAACTCATTTTCTCATGAAAAGGAAACCCCAAGAGGGATCAGTAAACCCATAAAGCCAACCTCTTGCTTCCTTCACTTCCAAATATTGGCTGGAACACTGGTCTGGCCACTCTGGAAGAGAGAACTCTACCTGAGATGAACCTCTGCTCTCACCTCAAGCATGACCATCCTTACGTTGAACTTTCATGGACTGGATTTCTGTCTAGAGGCACAGTTCCATTTTGGATATAGCTGTTGGGAAGATGGGAATGCAGGCATGGACAGGGTGGATTCTCTCTGTGATTCTTTAGATTTTCCATTAATTGCATTAAAGATTGAGCGGTTCCATCAGATGAACCCACCTGGTCTTGCTCACTGACCCCACTGCAGGTACCCAAAAATCTCTGTCAGTCAACACTTAAGGTACATCTGTCAGAGGGACTGTCAGGGTATGTCCCTCAGAATAACATTTTCAGACTGCTCCAGCCATTTTAGGAGTATGATCTGTACTGTGCATGGGAAATTGGATCTTTTCTTCTTTTGGCAGGTGTATTTTCTCATTCACAGTCTTTTACATCTTTTGTGCATTTGGAATTCCAAATAAATGCATTGCTTTATATAATTCATGATCAAGGACACTTGTTATGCAGCTAATTTTATTCCATCCATTGAAAAGCAAAATGATACAAATACCTTTTTTTTTGACTGTGTGAATAAGATGAGTGAAAAGAATCTAAATTTAATGACCAAATCTGGGTTGCAGTAAACTCCAGGGGATCTGCTGAAGTAACCAACGTGCACAGAATCAGGGTTTAAATGTGGCTGGTTTACTTGGGAGAGCTGAAGGAGCGACTGAACAGCATTTTCCATGAGTCCTGCACAGGACAGGAGTAATGCCATGACATCTGTGGATAATATCTGATCATCAGCTGCAGGCAGTGGGGGACAAAAATGGCTTTTGGTCTCCAACATGACCCATAAGAGCTGGAGGGAAGTTACTGGGGCATTCCCTGGCCAGTGCTGCACCTCCTCACTGACTCACAGCCCCTCCTGGGCTGAGGGGAGCTGTGCCAAGTGCAGCACAGAACACTGGGGACAGAGCTCTGCCAACACTGCTCACCTCCACTGTGCAGGCACTGGAGCTGTGTGGGTGTTGGCCCTGGAAAAGGACACTGTAGTCCTGACTTTGATGGAATAAAATTACATTCTGAGTCATACATGAAGTGCTTTAATGGTCAATCTGTACAAAAATAGCAAAAATAATGTCTTAAAACAGAAGGGAAAATCTAATTTATAATAACTGACACAGAACCTGCCCATTCCATCACTTGTAGTGACACCTTTATTCATTTACTATTTATTCCTTTACTATTTATTCCTTTATTCCTTTACTATATTCATTCATTTCCTATATTCATTTATTCCTTTACTATATTCATGTTATATGTCCTCACTTAACAGGTAAATATTTGCACTGTATAATTAAAATTAATTAATTTAAAAAAATTACTAATTCAAACTGACTTTTAGTGAAACCAATTAAACAGCAATTATTTGTTTTGCTTTGTATCAGTAGTTTAAAAATGGCTTTTTAAGTTGAGCAGTGAAATACAGCACAGTGAGTGCACCTGTATTTCTAATTAAGCAATCCACACTGAAAAAAAAATAACAAGAACACTTTCAAATGATAGCGAGTAAAAGCCAATTCAGCTTCCATTTTAGTATTTATTGTGCCCAAAGATAATGCTGAAATCTCATCAACTTCTCAGACTTCAGCAAAGTTATTAAATTTCTCTCTTTACTCACGGACATTGCGGAAGAGTTGGCTTAAATTAAGGTCCATGACAGGCAGGAGTCCCGTGGGAGTCACCAGAGTTATATCAGCACGGGAGGAAATCAGCTGTCCTGGTAAGCTCTAATTTCTTTTCCCAATCCTGTAACAAATTCCATTTCATTATGCACTATTAAAGCAGTCCCATGATGGGACTGATGGGTTTCCTTCTCCGTGTTTCAGAGAAGCAGCTGGAGACATGATAGAGTCCACAGACCATTTGTTTGGAAGAATTACCTAAAATTTCGTGGTCTTTTTGTCTCAGAAAGTTTCAGTTTGCACTTCAGAGGAAACCCACTGTTAGATAAAGGGCCTCCAGTTGGGAAGAAGCACTTCCCAGGTTTTTCTGGAAGCACATGAATTTGTGCAGAGAGACACCTCACTTGTTCTCAAGTAGAAATAACCAAATTATTAATAAGAAAAAAATCAGTCAGTTTCTGTAAGACCAACCAAATTTTACATGAAAGTGATGTTTCACTCTGGATTTACAAAGCAGCTCTGGTCCGTTTTTCTTGCCCCATGCTGACCCTGTGACGATGGCAATGGACCACAGAAGATTCTGGTTCCTGCTGGTGACCGATTCCAACACCCAGAACAACCCAGCAGCTCCCTGAAAAGTATTTTAAGGTGAAACTCCATTGCTCCTTTGGAAAAAGCAGAGGACAGGGTCTGGAAAAGGAGTCTGCACCATGGGGAATGTGCTGGATTGAGCATCTGTTCCCCTGAGAGGTCGGGGCCATCCCACCAGGACTTCACCCTGGAGATGCTGCCTGTGAGGACCTGTCCTCACATGCAAGGAGGGATGAAGAGCAGATTCAGGCCCAATTTCTGCTTTCCAGACCTTCTGTGACTGGGTAGATGATGTGTTTGGCACCTGCTGGCCCAGGGCTAGTTTGCACATCCTGTGGGAACGGGGTTGGCCACTTGGCAAAGCCCCTTTGTGAGCCAGCAGATTATCAAACAGACTCTCCAAACCTCATTAGCAGCAGCACGTGGACTGATCTGCCCATAAATACTGGGGAATTAGGAGCTGGAGGTATTCTTCTGCAGCTGTATCATTTTACAGATTAGTTTTCAAGCACTGCCATACTTTGAAAATTAATCTCTTTTAAATGAAATGTTCATTTAAAAATGATGTTTAATGATGTCTAATGCATCCTGAGATGCTGGCAGGAGAAGGTTTGTTCTGCAGCTGACAAAGGAGGGTGGGGAGCTAATTAACAAAGACAATCAAACTTTCATTAGTATTACTAAAGCCTGCACGTTAAAATGTTTTGATGCAAACAACTGCTATTTATGCTTCCAAACCTCATCCTTTTCTATCAGTGCTCCTTTTAAAGATGCTTTATTGTGTGGCTTTCTAGGTGACACCACATGTAATAGATTTCTTGGAAATAGGGTTTAACCATTAACCATGAGGATGTGTGTCATTATTTTCTTCAGCTAATGCCTGAAGGTGAAGCTGAGTGAATTTAATGCATTAAGAAAGGTAATTATCAGATAATCTTGATTGCCAAGGTTCTTCCTTCTCCAGCAAAAACTGATGGTGGCATAATCTGTGTACATGAGCATCTCATTTTTCCTTCCTGACTTTGATTTAGATCTGACAGCATTGTACAGCATTGTTTCTCTTATTTTTGTGTTTTTCTTCTAATATTTCTTCCATATATCTCATCTGTTTCCTTGTTCACCCTCATAAATTATGCTTTTTTACCAACTCCTTTCCTTTAAGTAATAATTATATGGTCAAATGGATTGCTCTGCATTAAGGGCTAGAGGGAAAAAATTGGCAAATTTTCCAGTAACAGATTTTTTTCTCCTTTTCTGAAAGCTGAGGTGTAAGTTTGTCACAGCTTTCACAAATCTTCTTTCTCAGCAGTCATGCATCAAAGGCTTAGAACTGCAAATGAATTATTTTGATTACTGCTGCCCTGGGAAGATCTCCAGGGATGGGAGGTGGTGGGCTTAGCTACTGTCCAGCCCTGCCAGGCCAAATCCTGCTCCCAGGGGAGTAAGGCATTAGGAATTTTGCCACTGACTTCACTGGCTTTGGATTTAGCATGAAGAGCACATTTTTCTTTGGGAAAAGAAAAAAAAATCATGCTCCTGTGAGGTTGACTCCCCAAATTTGGTGGAATTCAATATTTTGCTTCCCTGTATTGGCCTAATATTCAGGAAAATGAGGTGAAAGAAGACAAAATGAAGGACACTTGATGAGAAAACAAGAAATAAAATGTAAAAATATTTCTTTCCATATATGTTTGCATTATCAAAGGAAGAAAGAGCATTTTCTTACCTGAGATTTTGCTTTTGTCTGATAGACCCTTGAAAATCTGACTTTGCCACCTCTCTGTAGGAAAGATTAGAGAGGAGTCTATAATAAAGCTAATGAGGATCTAGAGAAAATCATCAAACCCAAACAGACTCAATATTTTCTGCAGGATATTTTAATCATTTCACAAACCCCTGCACTACAAGGCATGTAAGGTTGTTTTCATGATATTTTTTTTCTCCCCTTTGTAACTAGAAGGGGAGAAAGCTGGGACAGGAGGAATTTCCAAAGCCTATATCCTCATCTCTTGTCTCCTGCTCCTTTGTCACCCACTCTTGAGGACAAACAAACCTGACAGGGGTTGGGCTCTTCTACCTGGGAACAAGGGACAGGACAAGAGGAATGGCCTTGAATTGTGCCAGGGGAGTTTAGGTTGGATATTGGGGAAATTGTTTCATCCAAAGGGTCGTCCAGCCCTGGCACAGCAGTGGTGGAGTGCCCATCCCTGCAGGGATTTAAAATCCATGTGGAGGTGGCACTTGGGGACACGGGGCAGTGGTGGCCTTGGCAGTGCTGGAGGAGTTGGACTCGATGGTCTTACAGGGCTTTTCCAACCTAAATAATTCTGGAATTCCATGATGCCCTCTCCTTTTTCTCCTTTTTTGGCTGCCCCTGCCTCACTCACTGTGCAAGGAGCTCTGCTGTCCCCAGGCTTGTCATGAACCAGTCCCTTGTCCATCACTGAGCCAGCCCAGCTCTGCTGCACTGCCTGCTCCTCCCTGTGTGACCTGGGCATGCTCAGGCAAAGTCCAGGAGCTGGGAATCTCCGGGGGGAGTTGCATCTTAAATCATCAAAAATCGATGCAAAGTATCAATGACCAATAAGTATTTACATGGTGGCAGTAGTGGATTTGCCAGGTAGCATGAGGCAAAGTTCTTGTCAAAGAGAGCAGATAAAATAGTCTCTTATTTTAATTAAAGTAATTATTCATGGGACTCCAGATGTTTAAAAAAAAAAAGAAAAAGAACAAACCCCTTTGCCTAACAATGAACAGCAACATAAATTGCCTGAGTTCTTCCTGTCAGGACAGAATGGATCCACTAATCAATATATCTCTCCAGTTTTATAAAATAATGTTAATAGCTATTGCTGTCAATATTTCTATGGGAAATAATTTAATAGAAGATTATTGTCGATCTATTACTTTTTTTTTAGAATCCCATTCATTAGAATTATATCCTTCTGTGAGTTGTCTGAAAAAAAAAGGGCTCTGAAAAGGACTCCCTGCTGTACTAAATTCTATAGGCCTTCAGAGGAAATTCCACAGAGCTGTAGTACATTTCTATAGATTTAATTCCTGGTGCTTTCTGTGGGAGTTTTTCCCCAGGAGGACATATGTGAGAGATCTAATGCTCTATTTGTATGTGCTTCAGTCCTCAGTGGTTTTCATCCCTTTTTTTTTTGTTGTTTGTGGCCTACCAAAAAAAATTTCCACTAGAACATGTGGGCTCTTGTGTATTGAATTTGCACTCAGTGACCGTAGACTTCACTGCTTTATGTGGGAATTACTCCAGTGAATCTGTGGACAACAAACTGAAAACCACTGCTTTATTTATTTCCTTTATGCTGGCCATGGAATTGAAAATGTAACCACCACTCTGTGTGTCTGGAAGCAGCTGAGAATAGCTCATAACACATTACTGTAATCATCACTATTGTCATTTATTAATTTACACAGATTCACATCTGCTTTTCCAAAGGGAAGATCAGGCTGGAAATACCCCTGAAGTAGGAAAACAGGAGCAGTTTTAAACCAGGAATACTACTGCTGCTATGGTGCTGGTCATCAGAGAATGGAGGGGATACTTGAGGGAAAAAAAAATATACCAAGGCTGCTGTGAAACTCAAAATGTGAGAGTGTGCAGTGAATTAAAAAATCTACAACCATAATAATGAATTTTAGTGTTTAAATGTGTCCAATGGTTGGTTCTCACTGATACTCGTTAAAATATGAGAATCAGTGGCCTATTTTTTCCCAGACCAGCATTTTGCCCCCATTTAGTATTGAAAGACAAAATCAGAGCCTTTATAATATTAGATAATTAGATTTCCTGACTTGTAGGCAGTGAGTGTTTGCTGTTGTATCACTCTCAGTGCACGAGGCAGACAAATCACTTGTGAAAGTGTTTCTTTCTGGCTCTGAGAAATCATACAGATGAAGGAGCAGAAGTTTTAAATTATCCTGATGCAAAACAATTCTTGAGTTGGGGTAGACTTTTTTTAATGTTGCAGGAACTTTACAAGTCCCCATGAATCAGTGCATTTGGAATCTTATGGAACAGGTTCAAAAACTGTCAAAAAGGTCTATTCAATATTGAATATGCTTGCACTGTGAATAGCAGAGGAAAATCCAAAGTCTGCCAAAGGAATGTAAAAAGGACTGATAAAACAAGCAAAAATCAGTTCTTTCAACTCCACAAGGTTTTGTTTCTTTTTTCTTTCTCTCTTTATTTTTTTTTCTTTAAGTAAGAAAGACATAAACACAAAAGCTGCAGTTGACAGTGTCTCTTTGACAGCACTTTTGTAGCCATTTAAGCAAAACAATGCAAAGCAGCTTTCTGGAGGCCGCTGGCAGAACATACTGTAGCTCTCAAACTTCACACAGACTGCTGAGAAATGAAATGTTTGACTGAGAAGCTGATGTGGGTTTGGCAACATTGCTTAATTGATAGTGTGAAAAGAAAGAGGATTCTGCTTCCACCATCTGCAACAGTGATGGGGACCAGCTCTTTGTCTGATGGCATCTGGAGCCTTTCTCCCACCTCAGCCTCACCAAAACGGGGCAATTGCAAGGAAACAGCACAGCACGTGCACCTGGGAGGATCAGAGAGTGTGGGTTTCCTTTCAGGTTTAATTGCTGATGTGAAACTCCTCTTTGGTCTTGCCCTATCCCTGCTGGCAGAGGTTCCTTGGAAGCAGAGTTGGCAGCGCTGCACTGGCCCTTCCAAAGCTCGGTGGGAACCTCAGCTGGGAGGGGTGAGGGGCATTCATGCAGGATTTCCTCATGTAGGATTTCCTTAATTCAGGATTTCCTCATGTAGGATTTCCTCATGCAGGACTTCCTTATGTAGGATTTCCAGGGCCACTTGTGCATCTGGGAATGGGATTGGGATCTCCTGCTACTTACTAATTAAAAATATTTTCCCAGCCACTCGTGGCTGTCCTGCCAATCCTTGCTCCTCTGCTCTGTCCTTTCCCTCCCAGGGAGAGCATTTTCTTGACTTCTCTTGATGGACCAGAGCGTGGCCTTTTTGCTCCAACAGCCCATCTCTGGCAATGGCCACTGCAGGGATAATGCAGGAAGCATCACCATGGCCACTTAATGGGCAAGCCAGACCAGTGCACAACACTTCTGCCCAATACTTATAAATCATGAGCTGGATTAAAATTAAGAAAGTTTTAAATCACTCAGAAAAAACCCCCAACATTTATTTTCAGGTAACAAGAGTGGTGTCTTGTGCAGCTTTCCACACCTTTTCAGCTCCTTTCTTCTTTTCCTTTTTAGTATGGAAAGGGTCCCATCTAGCCCTGATGTGGCAGAACTTAAGCAAAGAGCAAGTTTCCCAATTAAATGACTTGAGCACCTGTCAGGTTTAGGAATAAAGTGCTTGGTTGTCAAATTTTGATATGAAAGAGACTTGCAGAAAGTCTCTGGTAAGCATAAAAGTTTTATCACCTTGGCATTTCACTTTCTGTAGTGTTTAAGAGAGGAACTGTAGGGCAGTTCCTGCTGTAGTATAAATATCATCTGTGAAAATAATTTCATGTGATGAGACTGTGGCTTAAGAAGTTGCACTGTGCCTTGCCATTATTGGCTTAATCCTCCTCTGTGTCCATCCATCTGAATTCCATTCCCAATCTGCCTTCAGGCATGTTATGTACAATTTATAAATCATCCTGACTAACTCTGGTTTTTTCCATATATGTAATTTTGGCTGAATTGTTTTCACAAAGGAGGACAGTATGATGTTTGATATCCAAAGCCTGCATTTGTAATCTCTCCTTTATTCAGTAGCATATATCATGTTGCTCAGACAAAGTTGGAATCCTAATAACTCTGTACCCAGAAGCAGGAACCATGTGTTGGTCTAGCAAGCCAGTGGTGGATCAAGTGAGGAATACACTGGAGGTGACAGTGAACAATTCAAAAGCAGGAGAAAACGAGGGAAATGTATTGAAAATATATTACCATGACCTTCATGCAGCTCCTGCTTGGACCCCTGAGCACAAAGCTTGTCCTCCTTGCTCTTGACAGCATCCCCAGGAAAGATTTCTCCCAGTGCTGCTCTCAACTGCAGTCCAGCCTCAGTGCTGAAGTGGTTATTCCCATTTTTCCTAGAACAGTTTGGGTTGGAAGGGACCTTTAAAGCTGATGTGTTCCCATCCCAATATGTATTCCCAGTGCTGCATTCCAACCCCACTGCAATGAGCAGGGACACCCTCCACTGGAGCAGCTGCTCAGAGCCAATTCCAGTCTTCCCTTGGGTATTTCCAGGAGTGGGGCATCCACCACCTGTGCTGGTGTTTCACCACCCTGAAGAAACCTTGACCTGATCAAAATCAACCCTCCTTCAGATTAAAACCATTCTCCCTTGTCCTGTCAAAACAAACTCTGCCGAAATTTTGGCTCCATCTTTCTTCCAGGTCCCTATAAGTTCTGAAAGGCTGCAATAAGGTCTCCCTGGAGCCTTCCCTTCTCTAGGTGGAAAATCCCTCTTTTAGGAGTTCCAGCTCAGAGAAGGGCCGGGCTAAAAGCTGGTGAAGTGCTCTGAGTCCATCAGCAATGCTGGGAATGTTGGTTCTCTTTGGAAGTGGGATGGGATTGTGGAAGGAGAGAATCCCAGCCAGGCTTTCACTCAGCCCACCCTCTGTGGGAATGGACAGAGCCTGGAGGTGGCCAAAGCCAGAAGGGCATTCATTCCCTGTAGGAGCATCAGCACTCACAGCAGCAGCAGGGTGAGGGACTGGAATTGTTTTATGTGTGGCATTTCAAGGTGTAGTCCTTAAATGCTAATAAGCATCTCTGCATTTTTTACACAGACTTTTCCTAAAATGTCAACACTGAAGTTGGAGCTTTCAAAATGTATACCTTGAAAAACCTGTTTGCTGACTCGATTTATTTATTTTTCTGATGTTCTAAATAGACAAACACATTTTCTTATAATGATGTAACCCAGAGGGGGGCATTCAAATGTCCTGGCCTCAGAGGAGATGACCCCTACTCTTGGGACTTGTAATTAAGAGCCTCTCATTGAAACTGCCAGGAGTGTCTACTCATTCTGGCTGTCACTTGTTTTAACTCCAGCTGGACAACAAGGAAAAAAGCAGTTTTCTTGCAGGTTTTTATCTGCAAAAATCACAGCAACCTGTTGTGACTGGTATAGATTTGTGAGAGAAATTATAGCAATGTTTTGATGGGTAGTGGCAATGCCTCTGTCATCGACACCTGATGCTGAAGGCAGAGATAACTTCAGCAGGAGAAGGATTAGACAAAGTAATCTGCAATAAATAAATTTGGTCTGGGTTGTAAATCACTTCAGAGTTCTTCACAGCATTTTGTCTTTCTCACTGGCCTTCAGAAATTTGGTGTCTTCACTGCACTTGACAAGTGTTTGTGTCTCTCCTCTAATGGGGAATTTGAGTAGGACAGCAGCTGGGAAGATTCTGAAATACGAGTTTAGGTTTTTACAATTGACATTTTAGGGGGTTATTTTTCCTCCTCAGAAACCTAAGAAATGTTTTGGGGGTTACTTTATAATCAGTAAGGCTGAAGAAAAGACTGCAGGGAAAGCAGAATGTGATTCAATGGAAAGCTTTCTGAAAACTTGGAAAGTTGATTTTATTTTAATAAAACAAATCTAAAGTTTTGAAAAAAAAATCCACTGAAAATAAAAATAGATTTTGTTTCCTTTTGGTCGACAAATTGCTGTCTTTTAGTAGACAAAATTCTGCTGCTATCAGTGCTTAGGTGCTGTACATCTGTGTCACTTCTTCCAAGCTGTGTACAGTATTTACAGCCACGCCTTTCTTACCACCTTATAATAGAAGAACAGTTCACCACGTTTTAGAGGGTTTTTTTCCCTTCCATGGGACAGAGCAGGGTGTCTGAAGAAGAGGTTTGTGTGTTCCTGGTACCCAAGGGCTCGTGAGGGGCTAAGTGAGGCACCAGAGGCAGCCTGAGGAGCCTGGACCAAGCCGAGCTGGGCTGTTTGAGGCACAGGCAGCCCCATTATCACCTCCCCAGTGATGTCCTGCCAGGGAGGCTTCCCAGGGCCACCCTTGGAGACAGCACAGGGTGCCTTTCCCAGCTGGGCTCCTCCAGGCAGCACCTTCCCTTCCCTTCCCTT